>OX402528.1:10011341-10195900 GCA_948098885.1 Drepanosiphum platanoidis
ACTCGCGTCGTCGGTCGCGGTGGATTCGAGCGCAGGAACGGAATCCTGGTCGATCCTAGCTTTGGATGACGGCAGAACGTCGGCACTCGCGGGCAAATGGCCGGAGCGGTCGTCCTCGGTTGCGGGACGCACGGGCGCGTCGCCGTCGCCGAAGAGGCTGACCCATCGGCGGACGATCGGCGTCTTAGAGTTTGACGGCGGCACGTCGGTACTCGCGTCCGTCAGTCGCGGTGGATTCGAGCGGGACTGCCGCAGGAACGGAATCCTGGTCGTTTCCTGGCTTTGGCCGCCTTCTGTTTTGCCCTCCTCTTCGCGTTCTTCCGGCTGGCGGCGCTCGGAGACGATGACTGCGGAACGTCCGCCGAACTCGCGGGCAAATGGCCGGAGCGGTCGTTCTCGGTCGCGGGGACGCACGGGCGCGTCGCCGTCGCCGAAGAGGCTGACCCATTGGCGGATGATCGGCGTCTTAGAGTTTGACGGCGGCACGTCGGTACTCGCGTCATCGGTCGCGGCGGATTCGAGCGGGATTTCCACCGCAGGAACGGAATCCTGGTCGATCCTGGCTTTGGATGACGGCGCTCGCAAATGGTCGGAGTGGTCGTCCTCGGTCGCGGGAATCTCGGTCGTCGGCGCGGCGGATTCGAGCGGGATTTCCACCGCAGGAACGGAGACCTGTTCGATCCTGGCCGCCTTCTTTTTTTCCCTCCTCCTGGCGTTCTTCCGGCTGGCGGCGCTCGGAGACGATGACTGTGGAACGTCCGCCGAACTCGCGGGCAAATGGCCGGAGCGGTCGTTCTCGGTCGCGGAATGCACGGGCGCGTCGCCGTCGCCGAAGAGGCTGACCCATTGGTGGACGATCGGCGTCTTAGAGTTTGACGGCGGCACGTCGGTACTCGCGTCGTCGGTCGCGGTGGATTCGAGCGCAGGAACGGAATCCTGGTCGATCCTGGCTTTGGATGACGGCGGAACGTCGGCACTCGCGGGCAAATGGCCGGAGCGGTCGTCCTCGATCGCGGGACGCACGGGCGCGTCGTCGTCGCCGAAGAGGCTGACCCATCGGCGGACGATCGGCGTCTTAGCGTTTGACGGCGGCACGTCTATACTCGCGTCGTCGGTAGCGGTGGATTCGAGCGGGATTTCCACCGCAGGAACGGAATCCTGGTCGATCCTGGCTTTGGATGACGGCGCTCGCAAATGGTCGGAGTGGTCGTCCTCGGTCGCGGGAATCTCGGTCGTCGGCGTGGCGGATTCGAGCGGGATTTCCACCGCAGGAACGGAGACCTGTTCGATCCTGGCGTTCTTCTGGCTGGCGGCGCTCGGCACTTTCGGGATTTCGGCCACAGGTTCTCCGATAGTTTCGGCGACGGCCGTGGGCGACTCTGCGAAATGATCGCTTCCGACGTCTTGGGCCGAACAAGACACTCCGGCGGCGGAATCGGCGGACAGGTCGGTCGGCTTATTCTTCTTAGCCTTCGCCGCCTTCATTTTTTTCGTGTTCCTTCGGCTGGTGGCGCTCGGTTTTGTCGATGGCACAATGACAGTGGCAGTGCCTTCTCCGGTCACCACGGCGGCGGTTTCGGCCGCGTCGTCGACAGTAGTCGGCGCGATCTCTTCGACTTCGAGCGCGGCGGCGATGGCGGACGAACTGACGTCGTCGGCGCCGTCTCGTCCCGCCAAACACCGCTTGTGCACGTACCCGCTGCACACTGTGTAGACGATAGCAAAAAAAAAAAAAAAACGGTTAGATAAACTCCTAAGGCGATTTTTGTTTTTGAAATTACCTTTACATCTGTACACTTTCTTAGCGTACAATTGTCTGCGATTGCAAACGGCGCATTTTTTTAACACTGCTCCGTTACAGCGCGCGTTCTCTTCGATGACGTGCATACAACTGTGGAAAAACGAACGCGTTTCGTTACGACAATAACACTTGGCTTCCCTATAGCGTATAATATAATAGAATATAAATTACTTCATCTTGATTGTTGATATGAATGTGCGACGAAACGAAAAGTAAAACGGAAATGTTCCGGTCAAATAAATATTAGCTCTTGTAAGCTTTTCGAAAAAATCTTTCAAGACAGAATGTGAATTGTTCGTTTTTTTCGATTGACTTTATTGATACGAGAAAATATCTATAAATTATAATTCATCAAATTATCAAACTATTTAACAGTTCTATTGCTAACGATAACAATTTTTAGTAAAATCGAAATACCGAAATTGAAAATAGTTGGTTAAAAATGCATTTAGCCAGTTAATATATTATATTATTATTTTATAGTATTATACAAAAATGTCGACTTAAAATTTAAAAAATCATTTCAACTACTCGGTTTCTCAAATCACAGCGTGCAATTTCAGTCGATTTTAGCTGTTGTTTTATACGTACTAACGATACGTTTTTGTTATCCGTTATCGTTTGTGTTCTTTTGATTTTGATACGTTTCGTTTATCTCTTTAAACACGTATCGGTTTCATTAAAACTATCGATTCATTATGACTGCCACGAAATGGTAAAATTTGTAAATGGCAATCATTTGTAATGCACGCGATATGAATTGAGATTCGAATTCCCCGAATCATACATTTTTGAAAACGTTATTTTTCTCATCATTATAAATATCTTTTTTTTTCGAAATGCCAATATGTTTACCGTCGCGTCACAGCATCAATCGAATACCGAAATTCGTATCGCACGGTACGGGGATAAACCCTCAATGTCCACGAGTGCGCCCGGAGCCGCGAGTACTGCACTGCGCCATTTGCCGTCGATATAATATAACGCGATAATATACGCGATGTATAAGCCACGGGCTTTCACTGCCGCATATGTCGTATCGCTCGTTTCTGCAACACGTGTAAAAACGAACATTTATACGCGGCGCACATTGTACATATGTGAGGCCATCATTTAATGTTTCCATCTACCCGTAACTAAAACCTAATGTATACACACATACCTATATATATCGTTATCGGGTAAAACTCTCTCTATACACGCGAAACGTACCGTCTATTTCTTTGGGTAGTATAACCTAGAATAATATATCATAAATAGGCACATATATTATATATATTATATTATGTGTGTAGTAATTCTTCTCGTGTCCCCAAATACATATTATATACATACTAGCTGAATAACCCGGCTTCGCCCGTGTGCAGTATAATTTTTTATTTTGTTTTTCATTTTTACCCCTTTTAACTCCGGTAGGGGTCGAATTTCGGAAAATCCTTTCCCAAGGGGTCTCCACTATATGAAACGAAACTGCTGACCAAATTTCATACTGAAAGCTCCAGCGGTTCCGGCCGGTCGAATTTTTCTAGTTTCACTCTTTTTACCCCTTTTAACCTCCCTTAGAGGTGGAATTTTGAAAATCGGGCGACGTGACGACACTCAGAAAGGTATCTGGAACAACTCTGTGAAAAAAAATTGGAAAAAAGTTAAATGGCGTCGTCACAAAATGTAAACATAAAAAAGGCCTGTTCTTCTATATATTATATACTAGCTGACCCGGCAAACGTTGTTTTGCCATATATTTCTAGTGAATTTTTTAGTATAAAAAATAACTAACTTATTTTAAGTATTTGGGTATGGTGTTTATAACTAAAAGAGGAACGCAGCGATGACGGCCTATAAAAATAACAAAACGCCAGCCATTCGTTTGAATAAAATTTATAATCTATTTATTATATGAAATCCAAATTACCACGCACTCACTGATCGCGTTGCATCTCAAAATTTTTCAGAAAAGTTTTTCCGGTATGAGGGAGCTACACCAAATATACGTATATAAAAAATTTCATGAAAATCGGTCGAGCCGTTCCGGAGGAGTCCGATAAGAAACACTGTGACGGGAGAATTTTATTTATAAGCTAATAATTTAGGTACCGACTAATAACCGATCTATTGGATTTTTATACGTTTCCGGTGCAAAAAATCACGATTTTCATTAAATGTGGCAAAAATCGCGTTTTATAAAATAGGGCAAAAATCACGATTTCGCTACCTCGCGAAGAGAGGCGCCTACGACCTGACTTTAGACTGTAAATAAAATATATAATCGGTACTACTTACGGCTCGTCGGTGGGTTGCTGTTGAGTTTCCGCGTCGGTTCGTGAAAATATAAAGTAAGCACTCACAGATACACAAAAGTGACGATTAAAAGTTTCGTCGGACGAGATGAATAATAAACCGACGACATTATCGACACTATCACGGAGAAAAATTAAAACTGCGACGAAGAACTCTCCGAACCGCTGTCGACACTAGGCCGGTCGTCAGAGCACTGACTACATCCGGTTAGCCGACGTACTTCCTCGCGAGCGTCTCTCGATTAGGCGGGTTGCGTGCGCAGAACGGCTGTCATTGGTCGGGCGGCGCGATTTCATTATTGGCACGCAGGATCTCGCTCGATCCTATTTATCTCGTTCCTCATTACTATTGTTACATAATCATGTTGTCACAATGAACTATCTTATATAATAATTACGTAATACCTATTAAATGACTAATCTCTTCGATCGTTGTACGTTTCCGGTGCGAAAATGACGATTTTTTTTCATAGAATAGCAACAAAAAAAAGAGGTATTGCCTCGTGGCAATGTGGGGTGGCGGTCACTACCCTTATGAATTTAAGGGAGACTATCATTTATGTTTGATTTCAAACGCCCCCGTGTCTTTTTAGTACATATCGCGCGGAAAAAGTCAAAGGCGGCACATAAAAGTTTGATCAGAAGTCGGAACTACTGCTCCCGCCAAACCTATTCTGCTCGCGAAAAAATCTCCCTTAAAATATTAACAATATATATATTATAGCTGAATAACCCGGCTTCGCCCGTGTGCAACTTTTTATTTTTTCATTTTTACCCCTTTAACCCCCTGAGGGGTGGAATTTTGAAAATCGGGTGACGTGACGACACTCAGAAAGGTATTTGGAACAACTCTGTGAAAAAAAATTGGAAAAAAATTATATAGCGTCGTCACAAAATGGGAACATAAAAAAGGCCTGTTCTTTTATATTATAAATACCTATAATAGATAAAATAAAATATATATATATATATAAAATAGATTATTGTTTTACACCTTCATTGTGGAATTTCGTTTATAATTGGTTCGTAAATGAATACATTATTATACAACACATTCTGCGAATATGCGTCGGGACGTATATATCGCAATAAATCATTCCATTATAGCGTTGCCTCGTAGTGCACCATTGTACCTACATAATATTATAATACTCGGTATAGGGTAGACGGATTAATTATTACGTTATCAAACAAAAAACGTTATTTGGTTTAATACAAAGCGATTGAAATTTGCAACCAATACGAAAAGCCGTTCGTATTATATATTTAATATTCGTACAGGGTGGTTATTTTACCGAACGATCGTATATAAATACGAACGCGTAAACCGTCTCTATATTGTTCGCGTCCGAACTTGGAACTAAACGCTCGTTACGACTAACGAACCTTTTCTTTTTCTTTTTTCTACAGGTTATAAAGAGGAACCGTCGTCGAAGTTTTCAGAAAAATAATATCTATATACTACGGTTTATGATGAGATACTCTAGTTTTGATAAGCGATAGGAAATATGGTAAACGTGCGCATACGCGTGTTTATAATTAATATGCAATAGCGCCTCGTGAAAAATGTCCAAAAACAGCGTGGTATTCAGTGGGATATGATGTAGAAAAACCTCCGGGCCGTCTAAAACCGTTGCTCCGACGCTGTGTGTTTGGGTACAAAACGAAAACGGAAATCGACAAGAGAAAACATTGTCGATTTTACTTTGAAACTTTACGATTTGTTTTCGTCACGGGCGAAATGATTGAACTGAACGTCTCGAACGCGCAAACTCGATGTAGCGTTTTCTATCGTATGATTTTCGTTTCATCAAAGTCGAGGAGGATTTACAAAAGCGCGGATCTCGAGGTTATTTACGAGCCGATCGCGCACCACTAGCTGTAATACCGGTCCAATAAGAATAAAACACGAATATCACTCAGACATAATATAGAGATAGTTACAGCAGAACAGCTGATATTAAGCGTATAGCCTAATCTAGTCGACAAAAACCATAATTTATTAGAATAATATATCTTTATAAAACGCTTCGCGATCGTATTAAACCTATCGCATTATACACGTGTGTGCGTGTGCTCGCCCAGACGAGTTATATTCGTTATGTGGCGTGTGTGTGTGAGTAGGTCAACTTTATCGGAACGGTCTGTTTTCGAGAGAATATCGATCGAAACCTTCGGGCACATTTTTTTTATTTTTCTAAACTAATGGGAGTTTATGGTATTTATTTTTTTTCTTATTGTACTGTGTTATCGAATATCGTGATTTTAATTAATCGCTCGTCGTGTTATATTAATATGACTTTATACGCGTCGTCGTCGCGGTCGTCGTCCAGTTTATTATTATTTATTATTTTTTTTTTTTTTCATTTCATTAAATCGAACTACCTATGGCCCACGCCATACCTCGATAGCTCGAAAATAAATAAAACTCATTGTTTTTTATTTTTTTATTATTCATACGTATGCGCAGCGTAATGTGTACGTATAGTCATGGCTGCGGGGTGCGCGCGTTCGGATAAATCGTTTATAATCTAAAAATCGTGTAAAAAATATCTCCGGATAAGAAATATAAATACGTCCAAAGCGGAGTACTCGATTACGTATAATACGCGCGCGCCCGAGTGTTTCGCGACGCGGTCGCCCGGTGTAAACGAATAAGTATGCGAGTGTTTGCGGAGCCAAATCTCACCGTTTTTCGTTTGTAATTCGTTTCGAACGACGGATGCCAATTATCGTGGAGCTTCGAATATGGTATAAACTCGCACGTTTCGTCGTTCGGGTGAAATCGTTGTTTTCGAATTGTCTTTCCACACCTCCGTCGCCGCCGTGTCGACTATTTATATACCGAAGAAAAACGACCTAATCAAAGCGTTGATCCGATGACCGACTCACGATCTCATTAGGTATGAAACGAAACGGACTGGTTTTATTGCAGACGCCGATTTACACGTATATAAATAATAAGTATAGCGATTTTCCAAACGGTCTGAAATAGTTCAACGATCCCGCGGAGCCACGGCGGCTGCGCGACGGATAAACGCGCCTGTAATACACGTAATATTATTGCTATACGCTTTTGTAGTAAGCGAATTATATAATCAGTTTAAATACGCGCATATATTATTATCATTTCGTCACGATAATATATATTATATATTATATTATAATCTCTTTTCGAGACGAGCAAACACACAGCAAACACCCACCCCACGGTGGGACGACGTTTCGCCCGTGGCGTGCTCTCGCGATTTACATATCCGAATCGTCCTAATATAATATTTATCTCTGCGCCGCGCGCCGCCGGGACACATCTCGCGACGACTGCGGCCGAGTCCGAGTGTTTTCTTAAAAGCTTATACACGCGAATGTGCGCGCGGCGTATGTGGTATAGATTATGAACGGGAGTGGGGTCAGAGAGTTCAATTATTATCCGCGCCGCCGGAAGTATGCGTCGGCGTTTCGAGATAAGAAAAATTCCGAA
Source organism: Drepanosiphum platanoidis (assembly GCA_948098885.1). NCBI lineage: Eukaryota > Metazoa > Arthropoda > Insecta > Hemiptera > Aphididae > Drepanosiphum > Drepanosiphum platanoidis. The sequence continues at coordinate 10,018,921 of OX402528.1, forward strand.
AACCGCGTGCGGGGCTCGAGTGAATTATTAACGAATAACAATATTATATTATTGCGGAATAGGATTTTGTATTTATTTATTCCATAGTTTTTCAAATACGTGCAGTTTTTTTTTTTTTAGCTCGGTTTTTTAATTTTTTTGTTATACTTTTATGGATTTTTTTTACACTGAAATTAAATCTCGGAAGTTTTTTGATTTTCATTTAGATAAAAAATCTCTTCGAATCATTTTCAAACGTAACAATCAATTGTATACCACGAATACGATTTAATGGTATAGATACATTTTTTATGAAAACAGTCTACGGTACATGAAATACTAATCGTTTTTATACCGCCAATACCCGCCGTCGTCGTCGTATCATTATTATTATCGTTATTACCGATCGACAATTATTTAAAACAACTTTTTCGTTTTTCTACATATAGTTTCGTAGTTTTTTTGATTTTTTTTTAATACCCACCTACGGTCATTCTTATTTATACTTCTATAGTTTCTATGCCGTAAAACGGGCAAGCTTGCGCGGACAGCGTACGGCCCGCTTGGAGATTTTATCTGGCCCGTAATAGCTTTAAAAATTCAAATTTTCTGAACGGAAAAAAACGTTTTCAATCTATGAAAAATATTCGAAACAATTGTTGAGAAAACTCGTACGTCTGTGTTTATTTCGTATAGGTCGAAGAATGTCATTTATAAAATATATGTCCACTACGTCGCACTGTTTACCACCTACTCTCCATTTACTTAGATTATACATTTTTCTTAGTATCTCTAGTTTTTTTTGTGAAAACAATAATAAACAATGTCGAACGCAGAGTTCTTGCCCTCTCGTCTTTCGACTAAGAACAACGTACGCGAGATATATGTAGACGAACGGATTATTCCAAAACTCCTCGGGGTGCCGACGAGCATTCGTATTATTGTTATCGTTATCGTCGCGCGTACGACTGTGCGTCGAGTATAACGTGTGTATACGCACGGTGACGGCTAAAATGTTTACCGAACCGGCGACGGGCGGCCGAGAGAATAAATTATTATTGGATTGTCCTGCAGGGATCGGGCGCGTTCGCCAATAATAATGGACGCAATGGGACGGAAAATGTAAACGCATTAAATTCGGCGCGCACCGGGCCCGGCAAGACAAATGTTTGTCTTACGCCGCGGCGCGGATCGCGCGAGGGATTCACTCGCCGCACCCGCGGAAACGCGCGGCAAGCCTCTCTCTCTACTTAATAATAATTGTCGGCTTCTTAAGAGAAATCCAATATTGCGGGCGAGAGACTCGAAGAAAACGCGAGCGCTATCCCGTCGTCCTGCGGCGCGGGGGCAAGGAGACGAGACGGCGGGCGAATCCGATTAGCGGAATCTAATGACGCGCGGACTCGGCCGCGCGCCCCTACGGTTATATCCGATATTCGCGTACGAAACGACGACGAGCTCCGACGCACGGGTCAGCGGCGCAGACGCGGGGAAGAGAGGCCTCTCTGCCCGAAAAAAAACGACAGAACAGTCGATCTGTATCGTTCGTCCTTATGATCCTTATTATCGGCAGGGCCCGAGTCGGAGAGTCTTAAGACGGAAGTTCCAGTAAATATTTATTTATTTTTTAAATCAACGATTACACGCGGTTTTTAATACGGTATCTAAAGTATATTACGTATACAAACGACAAACCGTAACAGTCGATAGAGATAAAAAAAATGTATTATAAAATCGTGAAAACCCTTGTCGATCAACACAGAAAAACAGTTTGAAACGACGAAACAATATACTAAACGAAAATATTAGATTTTCACGTTATTGGCTCGGCAAAAAATAACCAACGCGCGTTTGTTCGCGCATTGTTTAAGTACACTCGTATAGAATCATTCGTCCGTTGACGCGTTGCCCGTAGAGTTTTATGCGGTTTTCTTTCGACTTGATTTCTTTCGATTCGATGTCGACGAAATCGCGGAGAAAAAATTAATTCGCCCGTGACGGCGGCAAGGGCGTGTGTGCGCGAGAACGCGCGTTCCCCCGGGCGCGCCCGCCGAACGCGCGGCCGCCTAATATAATTTATTACAATGTGTGATGCGATTTCGGAGAGGCTTTTTGATCGATGCCATTGCGCCGAAGTGTTACGCGAGCTTTCCGCCGCCGCCGCCGCCGTCGCCGTCGCCGGTTTCCACGGTAACAGATTTAACTTAACATAATATAATTTACCATTTATACTGTCGATACTGCTGACATTTCTTCGCGCAAACGTGTGTTTTATTCAGAACCGCGCGTAACAACGCCGCGCGATATTATTATTATAATGTTGTCGACACACGCCGTACGTACTAGCGCTCATTACGCGCCCGGGCCCGACGACGGTAAAAAAAAGTTATTTCTAAAATTAATTTCCGCGACAAACTATACACGACAGCGATGTATAATTCGACTAAGCCAATTCGTCGCGCGATATCGAATCGATCGTAGACGACTAGGATTTCCAAATCAAATCTCATTGACCGCGCTTATGTGATCCACGACAAGCAAATAATAATTATTGAAAAACTTACATAACGTCGAAATGTATCGAATACAGGTCATAGAGAACCGAAGGACATTTTCTCCGTCTGCCTTCCTCTTGACGATGTCGCGGTTCGAAAACCGATCGACAATAACAGGCGAAATCGTTTGATTAAAAAACACCTGTATATTGCGTAGACGACTGTAAGAACAGATTACGAGGTTTTTTACGTATACGACCGAATCGCGATAACGTCACACAACAACAAAACACAGTTTATTTACACTGTATATAATGTGACAACGTTCTTCTGGAAATTATTACTTTTTTGTATTCACGGTGTTTTTTTTTTTAAATTTTCACGATAAAATCGTGTTCGTGAAATTCGTTTGTATAGAAACAATATATATTATACAATATGATAATAATTCGTATAGTTAAAAGTCGCATTCGATCGAAAATACACGGACGATAAAATACAGTTTTTTTCGGTTAAATCTTTCACGGACAGCGACCGAGTTAAATTTATTCATTTACCCGTTGTTAACTTGCATGGTTGTTAAAATTCGATGGCACGTTGATAATTATTTTTAATTATGAAACACAGGATGGACGTGCTGCACACTTAACGGATGTAAAGTATTACGCCGCATTATGAAAAAAATATATGGCATCTTCCGTCGTCGTGTTTGTAAACGTTTGTAGGGTTAATATTTTCTCGAAATCGTTTCAATTTCAACGGAGTTTTCTTAATTTTCGAATTTCGATACAGTGCATATACTATAATAATGAATCGAACGGCTATGAATTCAAACAGCGCGATTACAGATAATCCGCCCGCATCATGATGTAATGTTTATGTAGAGAATGTACACCGCGACGAATGACGTTTAAGTGACACATCAATGAGCTCTTCGTAACATAAAAAGCAAACAAATTTAGATTTATCGAATAGATTTCGAATTCTATGCTAATTCCCACCGCTATAACGCTCGGTCAAAACAAAACCCAATATTAAACATGTGTGTGTGTGTTTTCCGATTGATAACGTTTGAAGTCGACCGAAATTATTTTCTCTCCGAAATTATTTTCTCCGTTTCACAGTCGAGCCGACCCGCAGTGCTCTGCCGTGGACTTTCGACGAAACGGCAAATCGTACACGACACGCCCCCGTCGACGCCCGTCGTCCTTTTTTTTCGGTCCTTTTATAACGTCGTCTCTTCTAATAATATAGGTCTCGTCGTCCCTCAGAGACAATAAAAAGCCGTGTGGATTTACACTTCACCGCCCGGGATTTTATTACGACAACGACGACGACGACGGTATAAGAATTGTTCCGATGATTAAAAGCGAGTTTAATGGCGCGCAGGTTAATATTTATAGGGTCTGCGCGTTATAGCGTCCGTAAAGTTCAACAGCAAAAGTCGTAAATAAAAATCGCCAAAAACGAGGGAAATAAATAACTCATAAAACATAATATTATATAATATTAAAACCACGTTGTGCGACATCATATTATTATGTAATAGGTGTACGACTAGGTGTACCGAGGCCCAAATGTTCGCGTCAAATCGATCGATTTCAATTTTTCGGCCGTAGAACAAGCTTGATAATAACAACTGCCCGTGCGTCGACTCTAGGAGACGACGGTAATAATATTGTACGTTTGTTTGGATGAAACACGCGAGAGGACGGCCGCGAGGACCTTTGGTGCCGTGTACACGGACTTGTTGCCAATCGGGTCCTGTCCGTACCGTATTATTATTATTAATATCAGTATAGTATTATTATAATATCTTCCGGGCACGATCTGCGGGCGCCCGTCGGAGACGATATTATCGTACCTAGCGCACGCTCCGTTTCCGAAGAATTACCCGTTTCTTAAATATGTCGCGTGCGGCGGCCCGGTCTCTCGTAGAAACACCGAGAGCACGTAGTATACCATAATATTATCCGCATAGTGTAGCGCGTTCGAATATTTTCATAATCGACACCGCGGCCGAGCGAGTTCGGGATCGATATTTTCGAAATCTTACAATTGAGTTGGTTTTTTCGTGTTTTTTTTTTTTGTTGTTGTTGTCTGGCGTCAGAGAAAACCCGAATTTATCGTTCTTTTTCCCCAGCAGTCGCGAGTACGAGATTGAAATTCTAGGTTTTTTTTTCAATGGGTGCCTCGAGTTCGCGTATGAAATACAACATTCGTTGGAAATACGATGAAATATGAATTTGAAAATCCAAACATTAATAATTTCATCGAATAGAGACAATAAAAAAGTCGTCAAAGAGTTACTTTTTCTCGTAAAATAACTCTCGGAATAGGCGTGACGATTAAACCGATATAGGCAGTATATGACGGTAATGTTTCGTTATTATTTTTTACAGGTTCTTTAATTTAAATAGGTTCAGGAGAATTCGAGTACTCTGGAAATTTTCCGGAAAATCGTTTAATATATCGGCGATTGCGTGATTTCTTTTCGGCGATTGCGTGATTTCTTTTCGGCGAGTACGAGATTGACATTCTAGGTTTTTTTTTCACTGGGTGCCGCGAGTTCGTGTAGCTTCTCAAATGCCCCGCGAACAAAACCATTTGAGAACCGCTTGATCGACGATTTCCGCGTTATGAAAACTCATCATCCGTTCTTGCTGTGTTTATTATTGTTGCCTCGATTTTAAAACATTATTGTTTCCGAGCTAAACACGATTGATTCACAATGTTTTCGTAGTAAAGTAGTAAGTATATTGTCAAAGTAAACAAAATCAATGTCGATTTCGTAGAATAGCTTATTTGCGTTTCGTTCACATCCTTCTAAATACGAGTTTTTCGAATTGGTTTTCTAATTTTTTCCAAGTTTTTCGAAAACGAAATGAAAATTAAATCGAATATTCTGCGAATTGAAATTGATTTGTAACAAGTTTGTTGTCACACATGTCACAAAATTATAACGACGATAAGAAATAAAATAAAAGTTTTCGTTTCGACTTTTTCGTTATTATTAATTTTCAACAAACGAGTTTTAAATGTTGCGTTCGAGTGTAAATTTCATTGTACTCGTTCGAACCGAACGATTTTTTTTCCATACAATTTGTTGTTCACAGTTTATATCCCTGTCGGAAGGTAAGATATATCATAGATTTCGAGTCGAAGAACGTGGCTGTATTGTTCGTGGCAGCGTTGGAACTTCGCGGTGAAGAAATGAAATATGCACTCTATAGAGAGTCGGACGAGATGCGAGCGCGACGGTTGACGAAAGTCCTCGAGTCTTTGTGAATTCGAGGTTCGCGACGAATATAATATATATATAAAGAGTTGTCGGTCGTAACTCGGCGGTGGCGAAAGCCGATCGAAATCGGCGCGGGCGAAAAGAAACGAAACGGCCGTTTACCGCGTTTAACTGTCAGAAATGTTCCGACACAATAATATACGGATACGGTCGTAAAACGCGCGGCTCGGGCGGGCGCTGGCTTGTCCGTTAGCTCGCGATTGATTTTTTTTTCCTCTCTTTTCTTTGACCCCCGACGTTCCGGGGGGTGTGGGGTGGATTATACGTAATTATATATAACAACACGTTCACTAGGCACTGTTATAGTCATAATTAATGATAACCGATGGGTAATAACTAACGGTGATGATAATAGTAATAATAATAACAGTAATAAAAATAATAATAATAATAATCATAATAATAATAGTGACGAAAAATAATAACGAAACTATTTCGCGTCGTTCGTTTTTTTTTTTTTTGTATCATAACCTCGCAATCTACGACGGTCGAAACCTACCCCGAAATATCATTCTACTTTTGCTTTTATATCACATCAAATCTTTATCGATTTCTTTCGTATTATCTATGTTTTATCATTACGAATGTGGTTTTTTTTTTAGAAATTTCATTCACGTTTATTTCTTCGAGCTATCAAATTTATATTTCATATTCAGTCACGTAACTATACGAATAAACAGTAGGACGGTACTTGAAGTATATGTAAAACGAATACTATTATTAGAAATTTAGCGTTTTAATTAAATAGCCAGATCTGTCTATACTATCAACGAGAACTATTGTAATAGTTTATTAAACGCGAGATATTTTTCACGAGACGATTTTTCATTATTATAAAAATAATATTGCATGATGTGTGCTGTAATCCGCGAGCATTTATATAATTCTAGAAATCGGCTTTTTAGTAAATAGAGTTTTTCGAATTTCTATCGATAAATCGACAGAACTCGGAGAGAAAAAAAAGTTGCAGCAATCGCCGCCGTAGTTTTGCCCGGACGAGAAATCATCCATGTATCTAATTACGGTCCTACGCTGTTGTGTTACGTAAAATAATACGTTTTTTTTTTTTTGTAACAAAAAAGATACGAGTATTTAGTTTCTTTTTTTGTATTTCCAATCGCGGTACGTGTGATTTTTTATGTTAGAAAATACAATAAACTATTAAACGTTGTGTTATTTTTACGCTGTATTCTGAGCGAAGCTATAAACTTTAATATTCAAATATCCCGCGAAAATTACTCGTACACGACGAATAATATATACGATATACTTTCTTCGGAAACTAAACGTCGATAACGTGATAAATCTATCGGTCGCGAGTGTCTGTTATTCTTTTCCTATGAAAATTAACATTGCGTTACGATTATTATAACTGATATTTTTATTATTATTATTCGTCCAACGTTTAACCGAGGTCGCGCCGAAAACACGTCATAAAATAATGATATTATTCGCGGGGTAGAAACATTCGGTATGCGACTAACGAGTAAAACAATCACATTTTTACACGTGCACTTTTTCTACGCACAATCAAACGCGTTTGTACTAGCTATAATACTGTAATAATTACTATAACTCGTATTTTAATCGTGCGCCGAGTGTTATTAAAATGTCGAATGCTTAACCGTTCTTTGTTTATAATATTTATATTATATAGGTACGCGTAACGGAGTCGGAACGAGCGGCGGCGGCGGTTCCACGTTCCGACGGATCGAGAGAAAAAAATAATAAAAAAAATTCCTTTTATATTTTTTTTTTATTCGTCCGCCGTTGCTTGCGCTTTTAAATAAATTCAAATATTCAGATCGTGATGTTAACTAATTTATCAAAATAGTTTCAAGGCGTATATAATACGAATAAAAAAAAAAAAAAAATGTGACCATTTATTACACCGTAACGAGTAATGGCGTTTAATCGATATTTTTTAATAATTAAAAGTAAAGTTATTTGCTAAAAAGGGAAGCGTCTACCAGTCAGATTGTATTTTAATAATAAAAATAATCGTCTATAGACATACCCGCGCGTAAATGATAAATACGAAGGGGGAAAAACATCGTACACGTCAAACGAGAATATTATCTATCTTCGAATCAAATCGTACGGCTATTTAATTACATATTTTTTATACATGAAGTGGAAAAAAAATTAAAATCGAAATGTTATGCATACATCTATACCGCGCGCGCGCTCGCGTATGAATATCTATATATTTGTTATTAACTATACACAAATATAATAGCCACGGACAAGGATTTCGTTTACGAGTATATTATAATATTATACGCGCTCGCGCGGAAAGCCTAAAGAACACGATAATATATTTACTGTAACTATCCGAACGTTTCCATAAATTATTTTCCAACATACCGCGGACGATCTTCGACGCTGAAATTACACATCATAATATCCGTACGGACTCCATTGTAATATTATTATTATTATTATTATTATTATTATAGAGCCGCGCGTTTGGAAGGGGAAAAATGTAAATATAATATATTATACGTAAGACCGACGATTATTATATACGTAGTATTGCTCGTTCGGACTACAACGATTTAATTAATATTAACGCAAAGTCGATGTTTCCACACGTGCGTATCGATTTAGCGTATATCGGCGTTATATTTATATACGAGTATCTCCATGAGATTTTGAAATCGCCAACAAGAATAATTATATCGAACCTGCAATTACACACATATTTTCCCATTTCGGATGCACTTTTCTACGCTCATGTGCAATACGTATATATTCGTTGCAACGCGCGTGTGTGGGTGTGTTCACAGCGTCACCGCTTTATATCTATTTCCGACTTTTATCTCTGCCGTTTACACCGCCCTTATTGGCGGTCGAAATCAATAGCGACACTTGTGAAACAAACTCATCTGAAAAATAAAATAAATTGATTATGAATAAAAGTGTTACGCGGCGCTCTATTATCGCTGCTCAATACTACACTATATTATAATATGTGTATGATGAAGTTTTTCATCAATGTAGGTACTTATCTATATTTTTCGACGCGCGAAAACAAAGTTAATCTCTTCTAATAACTACGTTTTGTCTCCGAATGTATTTCACTCGATGGAAATCATTCGCATGACTCGATGGGGGGTTTTCTTCAGCGCAATGTTTTTACCATTTCGATACATTCGACTTGTAACTCGATTTGTAACCAACTATTAGAGACTGCCTCTGAACGCGATCAATACGCGATTCGAATACAACGCTTGGAAATTACAGATACCTCATCGCACCGGAAACTATGAGATTGTAGGTGACAGCTTACTCGTTGTTTACAATCGACATTCCATACTTCGCATGTGTACAGACTTGCAAAACGTAATAAAAACACGTTTACTCTATTCGCACTGAAACGATCTGATCGACAGAATCCGCTAAACGCGACTACCGAAAATACCGACACAGTCCTGAGAGAAATATTTAAAAGAATAAAGTTTGGGGTTGGCTCGCGTGAAGCGTTAGTTATACACGCGTGTGTATAATATAGTCTCGCGCACACAATATTCTATAAAGAGCGTTCGACATACCTACCCGGTCGAAAGTTTTTCCGGAGCTTTCTAAACAACACTACGTTATATACTAAATATATTATATAATCACGCTTCAAGAACTGACTTCTAGCCGTCGTTATATTACGTGCCGTAAAAGAAAAACGCAATGTCTTGGCCCGCCGCCACTCGCTCTCGTGGAAATCTTTTAATCTCCAAGCCCTTCGGCTATGGCGTTTACTCGCGGAATCTCGAGCGCAGCGATCTCTCGTCCGCCATTAACTATGTAAACGCTATTAATAAGAAAGAAAAAAAAACCCACACGGAACAAGTCAAAAGAATCGTTTTGATTTTTTTCTACGGCACTATAATAATAATAATAATAATAATAATAATATCGTAGAAAGAAAAATCAGAGTTTTTTTTTTTTTTTTCAATACGTCAAATTGCGGAAATTCTTCGCGTCGCTCGAACGGATCTGCAGACGAGATGTGGAGATATTTTAGTGCGCGTCGTCGGTAATAATATTTACTCGGAGTGGATATCGGCATGTCATGTTACTATAAAATTTATGATCGATAACGATATACGCTTTATCAATGAAGAACGAACAATATTACGACGCGTCATCAGACTTGATGCGTTTAGACAATAATATGATAAGACGATATTATTTAAAACTATTGTTTTGGCGAGGGAACTATCGTTTCGTTCGATCGATGATTGACCTTTTCGCCCTATACGAGTACGGCGACGAACCGAACGATTTTCGAGTTAAAACGACGAACCGATCCGGTAGTTAACAATCGAAATGAAGACGAATAATTATAGCACCTGTGTTTGTTTTGATCGAGAGATGATAAAATTAACAAATATTATCGAAACCGTAACGCGTTCGATTGATATTTTATTCCTTTTGTTACGTTTATATGTAAATGGTGTTCTTAAATCAAAACGAACGGTTTGTTTGGTTTTTTTTTCCTCCCAAGTATATAGCCTGAAACGCAAAATCATAAATACTAACTTACACCGAGATAATGTTTCGCGCAGTTTAATATTTCCCTTAATTTTACCGCATTTTATACACAATGTTTCACTAACTCTTCTGCGCTAATTTAAGTTATGTTTTACGAGAAAATGTTCATTATACAGTTACTTTGAATTAACAAGGTGATTCATTCCAAAACAACCATACCCTTGGGGATATTTAACTTTTACATCCGACTGACATATTTTCACTCTATTTCTGCACCGTAACTTTGCAGAATTATAACTCGAGTAAATTATTCAAATTGGATTCCAGCTCTTATATAATAATAATTTAATGATATTTGCGAGTGGAATATTCGCCCCGTTCGTCTAATCGATCTAATTTCGAATTTTCTCCACAACAAACACTACGGATACTTTTCGTACTATTTCGACGGCATCGGGATGCAATTACAGTGTTTTATCGTTTGTTTTTTCATTTACGTGTTATCAACGGTTTAGTGCTGCTCGATCGGCGTCAAACAATAGGCCCTATTACGAATAATCAGTATTTTTCGAACTAAAGAAAACGAGACTTTTCGATGTCGTCGAAACGTCGCGTTTGCCCAAAATACGTACACGCATTCGGACTGTTTGAATCGTTCGATTGAGATTTGTGTTGGAAAGAAATCGACCGATACGTTTACAAGTCACCCGGAGCAAAGATAATTAGACATTAAAAACTCTCGGACTGTTTCGCCGAGTCACGAGTAAGGACTGGACTTGGATGCCCTAAAAAACCCATACAAATTATTGTTTAAATTATCTTTTTTTTTTTAAAAAATTAGTAATTACTTACAACTTATAATATAGTCTTAAACACATTGTATGTTCGGGTGTTATATTGTGGTATACGATAAATATTGCAAATGAAATAATAAACTGATTTGAAATATTGATAATTAAATATAATCGTGAACTCTTCTGTGGGTGTCCAAAATAGATTGAATTGATCTGAAACGACAAAAATGACCATAAAATGTTAAAATCGCCTTGAAAAATAAAAATAAACGTGACATAAAAAAAATAAGTAATTTAGATTCCTTTATTATAAAAAAAAAAAAAAAGGTTTTAAAGTAGAAATTAAGACGTTTCGAAAAAAAAAGCAACTTACCAAAGTCCCAGGACTATTTATAGCTTTATAAATGATCGTAATATCGTTCGTATTGTTCGTGAGATTTTCCGCGGTATTAGTGATTGCTTAACGCCGCGTAAGTACGCTAAACAAGCAATCATTGCGCAATTAGGAACAAGTACATTGTAATAGAGTAAGCGAGCAAAATAAGACGTGTACGTATAAATCGATAGGCGGTATTATAACAATAAACGGCTTACGGTTAAAAATATTGTTACAGTGCGAATTATATTTATGTTCAATTCGAAACGACGACGACGAGAGGAAAAAACAATCGAATAAAACACTCGTGTGTGTTGTTGTTGTGATGAAAAAACACCGAAACAATGAGAAACGTATTTCCTCGATCAGATTGCTTTTACTTTGTTTACACACACGTCGTCTGTTCGTAAAACTTTCACATGATAATAATCGTACGCCACGCCACCGCCGCTTCTTCAATTAATATTATTTAAAAAAATAAACTGCGCGCAGGTAATTATCGCCGCCGTCGCGTCGAGCTTTCGCGTATGCGCGACTCTTTTTTTTGCAGCTCGGACGGATTAGACGATACGTTTTTTTCCTTCCTCCCTCCCCGCCGCCGCGTTTATTTGTGAAATGGTAATGTGGCTTGAATAAATCATCCAAACAGAAAATTAATATTTAATCGCCATTCATCATTTGACCTATTTATATACTTGAAAATGTCAGAATTTAATAACATACGAGAAAATTCCACAGAATCATTTGAATACGATAAATCAACCGGCTGGTACTTATACATTTTTCAATCTATATTATTATTATTATTATTATTATTATTTGTAAACTTATTATTGTCTCGTCGGACGTACATACGTATATAATTAACTGTGATAAATATTCGTTGATTTTTTCTTTTTTACGCTCACAATATCAATGTGAACATTGCATTCGATTTCGAATAATAATAACATCTATGGAAAAATAGCAACACGTCCGTTGGAAATATTCTCGAGAATAATTCAAAAACGAATTTGGAAATCCAAACATTTCATCGAATATAAATAATAAGAAAGTCGCGTCGGAGCGTCCATAGATTTACTTTTTCAGTCGCATAAAAGGACTCTCGGAATAATAATACCTATTACATAATATTATATTAATTCGATACACGGTACGACGGAAATGTTTCATTATTCTTTCTTAAATTTGAATAGGACCCGGGGAATTCGAGTACTCTGGAAATTTTCCGGGAAACCATATGATATATCGGCGAGCCGATGAAGTGACTTTTCCGAAACTCGTAAGCCATTTAAACTCGTACCGAATCGTTAAAAAAAGAAACGTCGAGTAGATTTCGATCTGGCGCAAACGTTCTCGGCCGAAGTGAAAAACAAAAACGAACGAATAATGTAAGATATCGAATATAGAACGTATACTGCGATAGTGTAAGCAGTCCAAACGCGAAAAACCCGGCCGTCCGTCGTCGAAAAGGCGGATCCGTCGTCGGGTCGGTCGTTTTGAGATCCGAGAAAACAACAAATAACGCAGCTGCTCTCTCGGCGGCAGAGAGTTTTCCGTTTTTCCGGAACGTTATGTTCGAAATATCACACGCGCGCGACACAACACGCGAGTATGAGAAACGCTCGCGGGGCGTATTTGTTCGTCGGGACGAGAAAAACGTAATAAGCAAACGCGAGACAACAAACAACAATACCGCCCGTTCTCACGAGAAGACAAACAAAGGATAAAAATAAAAGAATAAAATATCGGAAGGAAACGCAAAGCGCAACGATAATTAAACGCAATTTAGGTGCGCGCACACACACACGCGCTAACGGCAACGGCGGCGTCGTAATAAATTGCTCCGAGAGCGTTCCGAGCGCCGCCGTTTGTCGCCGAGCAAATGTTTCTCATAAACACACAAACACACGCGGCGTATACTCGTCGAATCGCATCGCAATAATAACTAACGCACATTTCAAAACGACGTTGTTATTATTGCGCAAACGCTTATTAAAAATATCTCGCGAGCGAAAACTATAATATTATTGTAATGCGCGTGCCTCCGCCGTAGACCGCAAACAGACGAGTGTGCTGAAACGACAGTATAATATTATAATATGCCGTCCAGAACTCTGAACCGTTTCGACGAATATATGCCCAAAGGATATTATTTATCAGATATTGCGTGCAATTGAAAAGAAAAAAAAATAACGCCTCTCGTCTGAAATAATTGCATTCCTTCGTCTTATACACACACACACACACACACACACACACACACGTCGGGGGCGTAATCATTACGGCAGGAGACGATCCTCGTGCGCCGTATTTACATACGAGTATGTATATATATATATATATATATATACTAGCTGACCTGGCAAACGTTGTTTTGCCATGTGTTTCTAGTGAATTTTGTAGTATAAAAAATAACTTATACTTATTGTAAGTACGTGTGTGGATGGTGTCTATAATTTAAAGAGGAATGGAGCGCTGTGGACGATGACGGCCATTCATTTAGATAAAATTTATAATCTGTTTATTATATGAAATCCAAATTACCACGCGCTCACTGATCGCGTTGCATCTCGAAATCTAGCCCGTGAAAAGTTTTCCCCGGTATGAGGGAGAAATAACGTTCTTCATTTTCAACTCCTTTTGCCCCCTTAGGGGTTGAATTTTGAGAAGTCAATAGATTTTTCATTATTATGAAACGCGTGTATTATGTTTTTTAATTGAAAATGATTTGCAAAAAAATGTATAAACGGTGTAACGGTTACAATGGTTACAGAATAGGTATACATACAGACAATTTTTATATCTTTATCCGAGTCTAGTTATAGTCGTCTCTTATTATTGTATCTAGATAATTGTTTTTTTTTTTTTACCTGGTCTCTAAACTGGTGGGTTTACCGCGTCAACGTTTGGGTGGGATTTATCTGTCGATTGTATTCTATAGCGCTCATTATTACCAGTGCGAAAAGATAAATATTCCACTACCATAATCGGCGTGTTTGCAGATGTTTCGCGCAAGGTGCGTTCCAAAATAAAATCTAAAAACACAGTACGCAAAGTATGAGTAAAGTTCACGGTCTTATATTTTACAATATTATTAGGATAGGTATATAATCTAACGTGTTTTGTTGAAAGAGATTTGATAATTTTAATTTTACCGACGATTATTTTAATTTTTTTATATTTAAAACTATCGTAACGAACAAATTCCACACAAACGTTTTAAAATACGCGCACGATGCGAACGAAAATCATAGAATATTTCGTAACAAACGTTTTTCGACTCGAAATTTAGTGTCGGCGATACGGCGATGTAACGAGAAGAGTAATAACATGAAAACGCTTTTTATCTGCTGGTAAAATATTATGTTAAACGCGCCTGAATTTAGAAAACTATTACTAGACCCGTAGGTATTTCGTCGCGTCGAAAATATCAAGCGTCATTCACGACTATAAGCAACTCTTCGTCGTCTTTCATGGAATACTCGTATTTCGGCGCGTTCGAGAATACCCCTTTGTGGCCTGCCGATTCGAAGAAACTCGAAAACCTCGCGGTCTCCAACGCGGCGACGTATGCGCAAATATCGTTGGCGCGTTCCGAAATATCGCGGCCGTCTTCGGCCGCGCTGGACATTGACGACGTCCGCGCCACTCCGAATACTTGCAATTCCGCGACGATCACGTTTCTCAAGTCCGCCAGAACGTTTTTATCCTCCTCGCCGAATCGCATCGCGTCGTAAAACAGTTGGAAAATCAGCGGACATCTCTTGTACGCCGCGGAATCGACGTTGGTAAATAACGGGACGAAGTATTCCACGAGTCCTTCGAAACAATCCGATCGAATTGTCTCGCGATCCAGACCGTAATCGATGAAGCCGTCCAGCACGTCGACGAATACCGAGAGCGCCGAACAAACGACCCAATCTATGGTCAACAGTTGGAATTCCACGACGTCCTGGACGTTCGACGTGCCGTTCGTCAGTCCGTTCGCGATGTCGTCCACGCTACGCTCTTCTCCTTTCCAGTAAAATGTGACGCGCGACCGGCGAAACACTTCCGCGTTTTCGGACACGAACGACGCGTACTTTCCGACATCGTACGGGAACTGTAGGATTTCGTCGCCAGTCGCGTCGTGGTCGCGCGGTTTCCCGGAGGACGTTTGCTCGTCGGACGACGAAACGTACGCCGTCGTGTTCGTCGTTTTTCTCGTACCGTTCTTCGCGCGATTTTCAGACGCCGCAAATGAATATTCGTTACCGGACAGTTTGACCCTCGTCCGTAACGGCGAATCTTCGCACACGAGTCGACGGTATTTCTTGATCTGATTGCGAACCGTGTACAGGAAATTCAACAAGTCCGTCACGCCGCCGTCGTCGGTCGTCGATTGCGACTCGGTTTGAAACAAACGCACGTTCTCTACGTTATACAATACGGTCAGCAACAGATTTTGAAAACTGCGTCGCACGTCGTCGTCGGAAAATCGTTCGTCGGTATCGTGCGTCGCGGTCGCGATCGCGAGCCGAACGGATTGTTTTAGTTTTTCCACGAATTTATTGAATTTGTCGAACGACGACGGGGGGCTTTTTCTGTACGTTAAAAGCCCAGACGGGTCGAACAAAGACGTGTCGTATACTTGACCAGACCACTCGTCGTAAGCTTGGTCAGCGGCATTTCCCATGTTCCTTATGCAATCGCATAGTTTCCTCGTGGTGTCCGTTCTGTTTTCCCCTGCGACGACGACGTAAGCGTCTGTCGAATCGAAAACATAATCGATTCGCCTTGTGTTGATCGAATACGACGAGTCGTTGAGAACGCCGATGACTTTTCGATTCAAGTACGTGTTGTCAATCAGCTCGAAAATAAATCCTCTTAAAAAATTTACCAGCGGAAATTCTTTGAGTTTTTCCGATATATTCCACCCTTTTCCGAACGCTAGTTTTATGTTGCACTCGGATACTGTCTGGGAAAATTGTTCGACTCTTTTTGTCGACGGTCGACCCGATTTTAAATCGCGAACTACTAGCCTGATTCTGTAGACCAATAGTCCAATGTCATTGGCTAACGGGATTGAATGTTTCGATTGTTCCAAATACGTGGCCAGGGCGTTGAGTATTTTCAAATTTACATCGAAATATGCAAATGTCCGAGAGTCGAATTTGGTTCCCAAATACCCTCCGAAATCGCTCAACACTTTACCGAAAATCAGTTCGGTCGTCAGACTCAGCATTAATTGTTCGTATTTCAATATATCCCGTATGCTCGTGCTGTTCTTAACGTATTCGTTAAATAATTTCTCTAAAGGCAAATCCTCACTGTTCCATCTGACGTTGACATTTAGATTCAAACGAATTATTTCGAGCCACTTATTGTATCGAGTTTCGTCATGGAGTGTATACATTTTGTTTCCGATAATTTCGGGTTGGTATAGTTTCAATTTCGAATTTATTATCGCCCACAGTGTGTTACAGTCGTGCGTGGCGAACGAATTAACGAATTTTATCATTTCCCTGTGACGTCGACAGTTTTTGATTTCAAATCCTTGTAGAGCGATTTTTATTTGAAACCCCAACACCTTGTGATTATTTACATATTCTTCGATTACATTCCGTTTATATTTCAACTGCATGTCTCTACTGCTGTCCACGAATCGTTGGAAACCTAACAGACCGTTATTTTTCAGCTGCAAGTACCAAGATAGTAAAATTTTCAAAAGGTCGTGTTCGTCGTACTCCGAGGCGAGCCTGTTTTTCACGAAACTCACTAATTTAAGTATCATTTCCGAAATATGAGACGTAAATAATTCCACGCGCTCGTCGACATTTCCCACGCAATCTTTGTAGTCCGAGAACTTGACGAGCTCGTCGTAGTCGTTAAAGTTCGTTTTTTGACAATCGACAAACGCTCGTTCTAGATACTCGATGAAATAATAACTAAATTCACTGTACTCACACGACAAGACAGCGATCATCAGCCGAGTCAATTCATTCACGTTGTCGTCTTTGATTGGCCACGCTTTCTCTAACGACGCGTTTGACACCTGGAAAAAATCATTTAATGACGTTTTCTTGCCGCGGATCAATACTTGTCTCGACGAAACGTCCGCGAGATCCCAACATGGCATTTCTCTCCTTCGGTTGCGAAGAAATTCAATCTGCTCTTTCTTCTTGTATTTGAATAAATACACCGCCGGAGTACACAATGTCAAAACGACGAGAAACACTCCTATACGTCTCATAGCGAGCGATCGTCAAAACAGTAATAAATTGCCGTCGAATAAGATTAACCACATCGTCTTGGAATTTCATTTTTCGCGCACTCGTATGATGTGCTCGATTTTCATTGGTTAAACGTTTGTTACCGCAAAAATGTGTAATCAGGTGGCCAGACAGGTACCCTAACAGGTCGACTGCCACTGCGTTATTCAACACAACACCTTTTGACTAGTGGCCGTGTTTGCCTACAGAATTGTGTACACACCTTAACATACAATATACTTCGTGTTTTCGCGAACATCGTGTTGACGTGTTGATTTCGGATCGAAATAAAATTCCACGACTCCTAGAACCATTTCTGCGTAGTCGGAATTCTAAGTAATTTTATTAATTATCTGCTATGCAATTAATTCGACCCTCGTCATTTACACAGTACACGCGATTATTATCGTTTGATTTTCTAAAATTTCCATTCTCCGAGTGTTTCTCGAACTTAATAACGCCGCAGTTAAAAATCCTTTCATAAAAACGCCGAACAAATGTAATTTTCGTCAAAATAAAATTAAAAAAAAATATCTCTATCGTATTTCAACAACTTTAACAATTCGATTCGAACTGTTTTATTTCAACTAAATGGTCAAACTATGTGCTTTTTTTGGAGTTACTTAAAAATTCTAATAATATTTACGAAAAATACAATTATTTACTATTCACATTCGAACCGATAGTCGTATTGATTATTTTCGCGATACGAAATTAACAATTACGCATAGTATAGCAATAATACACGACGATTCGCACGATATTGTTTTATATTACACAGAAATGAAAGAAAAAAAAGTTAAATTTAATGACTTCGAGGTTAAAAGAAGACGCGGGTTTTTTTTTCCGTCGAACAATTACACGTCATTAAAAAATTATTTAAATTTTTGAAATTACAATCTATACCGTATACGTGTACACACCAAACACTTGAGAACCGGCGGTACAATTATTAATTCACATTATCAGGTGCCTCTGCCTACGCGGAGTTATTTGATTTTTATTTAATACACACACGTACAATGTACATATTGTTGTTACAATGTTTGAGTTGTATTATTTTACATTCGAACATAGCTGTTGAGGAGCATTAATATATATATATATATATATATAAAACGTCTCTCATAACGGGTGCAATGTGCCTCTCGTGCATGGGAAATAACAAGCCCGGAGGCCAATTTGCAAACTGGACACTGTTAAATGCAAATGAGAATCATTTATAATACACAACCGGTTGGATATCGGACTAATAGCCGTGAATAAAACCGATGTATTTGTCCCGATCTTTTCCGTACCAACTCACTAATATAATATAATAATATAGTGTTTGTAATATTTATAACGTTATCGAAACACACGAAAAAAAATCGACAAAAAACCAATGCGTTTCGCTTTGTTTTCCGCGCGTAAAACTACGTACACGATTGGTACGCCCATCGGTATCTGTCGACGCGTCGTGGGCGCTTCTGATATCGGTAACGACAACAATTATGTTTTAGCGAAGAATAAATTCGACGGTAATTAAATAAATCCACGAAAATCAGCTAATGAAACGCGCGTCTTTAGCGCGCGAGCAAATAAAACACGTCGGGTTCGTTAGAGTACGGAACAGAACACGAGTCGAGACAACGAGTTTCATGTTTAAAACCGTATTCGCTTACAGGCCACGACTGTAGTATCGACGACTACTATCCGCCGTCGTGTACCTACAACCGTTTGTGTGCACACGATCATTTCGAAAAATAACGCGGTAAGTAGGTATGTTTAATTTTATTCGTCGTACAAAGAAAACAAACTTGTTTGTTTTAAATTATACTGCGCAGAGCGAAATATTCGAAAGAGAACCGTTACCACATATGTACGTACTACCGCCGCCGCCGCCGCCGAACTGCGTCGCTCGAACACGCGTTTTCATTAGGTAAGTTTTTTTTTTTTTTTGCAAACATGGCAAATCATTAAAAAAAAATAATAATAATAACCAGATCGCGTTGTGTTATGTACCCGCGTTTGTATAAACGCTCGGGAATTATTTTACTAATTTAATAAAAATATAACGCGAGGCGAAACCATTCGATAATTATTTATCCATCATGGCGTGAGGAGATGTGTTTTTATTTACACTGTATTACTGAGTATATATATTTTGTGCACACATATTATATAATAATATAGCTTCGACGTGGATAATTTACGTACTGTTTTACGGCCAACCGTCGTGAATGTAACGGACGTCTCGCGGCGAGTTCCAGCCATAAACTCGGTGCTCAATGCTCATCATACTGACACGGCCGCGCGACGCGTATGATATGATACATAGTTTCCAGCGAAATAAAACCGAACGCACACTTAAAAACGTTTCGGCATGATTCACAACAAGAGTTTGAAAACACGATTAATAATTATTATAATATTATACTCAGCCTGCCGCTTACTAACGATATATACTTAATTAATCTTACGTCGAATATAATAATATAAGGCGTGGATGTGATCTTTATTCGTTTTTGGTTTCCGAGTTTGGGAGTTTAGGTCTCGGAAAATCCTCGGTTTAAATCTCCTTTTTCACTATCAGTTTTAATCGCGTCATCCGTTATAATACATTTTACAGCGCGAACGAATCCGTTTATGTTTTGGACTAAAATACGTACATTACTCTGTTACCTCGATAAAATCGTTTTCCGCGGTCGAAACACAGAAGTCTTCGCCTATCATCAACTGACGAGGTCGACAGTCAAACCCGTTTGTGAAGCGTTCAAGTCTTTTCATCGAATTAAGCGCTATTTTTAAACCATAGTTGAGCACTAATTGTATTTACTGGCGGCGCGTAAAAAACAACAGTCCAAACATTGCAAATCGTTACCACCGATAATTCCGCGTTCGGCTTGTGAACGAAACAATAAAAGCGAATCGACACTCGTATATATATAAATAGATTTTTTGACACCGAAAATCGTGCGCGGCGTCGTCGTTTAGTGTTATTGCGAGATCGCGACGTGGAATACACAAGAGCCATCAACGAGCGGAGCGTTTTTCTCAGAGGCACGTTCTCCGAGAAGAATGCGAGCACAAATTCAAAACGATAACCTCGACAACAGTAGTTGTTGACGATTGATTCGAACTAGCGCTGGTAGAGTTTCTCTACGATACGACAACTACGACGACGGTCCGACGAGGTTTTACGCGCTCGATAAACCCACTCGATTCGGTTTATCTATCGTTACGCCGTGAAATCGCGGCGGGGGGTGGCGGTGGTTTATTTTTCTCCGACAGTCTCGTTGTTTAATAAATATAATAATTGTGTAATATTACGCTGCACAAGCGTGTTATTCGCAGTCGGTATATTATAATTCAGCGGGGTCGACGCACACACGTATTTACGTGTATATATATATTTTATACGGTATATAAATCGGTACGATGATTTATCGGCGCTGATGATGATAATAATATAACGTTTCGCTGCGAGGGCGCGCGCCGCGGTTAATTCGGAAGACATTGAATCCGCCTCGGTCGTCGCGGGCAAAACGCACCCCGACTGCGGTATTGTTTTTCCCACGTGCCGTACACGTAGGTACACACGCAGCGTCTCGAAATAATAATAATAATAATAATAATAACACGAGAGGCGTGTGTAAATATAATAACAAGACGCTCGCGGGAAACGGAAATTCGACTTTGGGCCGCGGAAAGAACCTATACACCGTCGGGGATTCGGGGGCCCGGACAGTGGCGGAGCGAAAATCTCCGGGCAATATATTACTATTATTAGTTAACGAAACGCCCGAGAAGAAGTAAATCGCATAGTAGTAGTAGTAGTAGTAGTAGTAATAATATAACGCGCCGCGCGGGGACGACGAGAGAAAGGAGAGAGAGAGTAAGTTTTTGTCTTTATTTTATCATCTCCTATGGCTGTTTCGCACTCGGCTAATGAAATAAACGCGCGTGATATACGACGCAATTTTAAATATTATATTATCATTCCGTGGCGGCGCGGCGCCATGGGGAATACGCACCTGCCGTGAAAATATGCAACGAGCGCGGGCGCGCGAGCACACACAAACTAACTTTCGTATAAGTACACTTTATATATACGTATATATAGACATGTATACGGAACCAATTAAAAAGTTCACTAGTCCTTGTGCAGCGAGTCAGTATTTAATTAAGGGACGAAACGCGATTAAACCCGACACTCTATTATATAAACGATAGGTGTAATGTATATGTATGTATATGGGACGACGATAATAATATGTCGTATATATATGTGCCTATTATACGAGTGTGTACGTGTGATTCGCCGGAGAGTAATATTATATAATACACGCGACTAGTGCGCGTGTAACAATAGTCGAACGAGAGATACGCTTTACGCGAGCGAAATAGGAGTAGAGAAAAAGGGTTAAACGTAATAGAAACTAGATAGACGGCATTGTTCGCGAGCGTATTATAACGGACACCGTCATCGCGAACGCGATTGTTTTGCAGCGCACGACTGATGATTTCGCGCATCGCCGCCGCCGTTGTTGTTCGTCGACGAGCACGCGGTGGCGGTCGTATACGTAAACGGAACGCGGTTACGATTAAAACTTTCGGAGAGCCGAAAATTTATTTAAAAGCTCCTCCGGCAGTACGAGATCGGGGGAGGGGAAAAAAACTCGATCGCGTTATAAATCCGAGAGCGAGTCGAATTTAGAATTTCCCCCCCCCCCGCGCTCTCGTCGAAACGAATGTCGAAAAATCTCCCCCTCGTAGGTAATAATATCGTCTAGACTCACCTAGTCTGTTTACCGTCGTTTTGTTGACGCCTCGATCGTCACAAGTCCTCTCGCGTACTGATCGTTCCGATTTGGTTTTCGATCGCTCCGGATTTCGAAAACGCTCTTCCGGCACAACACAGTTCGCACTCGGTATGCGAAGGTGAATCGCGACCCCTTCTTGTCGTCAACCCTTTCCCAAGTGTATATTTGACGAGTGTGAGGTACAAAATTAGACGCCCGAAAAATAAAAAAATTCGAGGTCTGTAACTCTTTGTGTCCCCTCCGGCCCGTCAGAGCTGTAATAATGTTTCAAACGCGTTTTGCACGACATTCTGAATTCGGTCTCCGACCGCTGTGAAGTGCTGCGAAAAGTTTTAGATTACGAACGGAGCGTGGAGTTTACGACGATGTTTTGTGTTTTTCAAACATTATCTCGGATGGTGCGCCAAAAGTTCCGTCCTCGGATCGGAAATTGGACACAGATGGCACTTGGAAAAAGGTCATTTTTCGAATCTCTCGGTATTCGTTCGTTCCTAAACGCAAGGAAAAACTGTAAAACAACTTGAAAACAATGTTGAATTTCGTCCCGACGCCGCCGTTTATGTTTCTGCCGACGAAACGCGTAATCTCGTGTTTAATGTTTTTGAATAACGTACGTTACGACATTCTATACCGAGTGTTCAAAAGTCCATTTTACCAGGTCGACTTTTTTTCGTCAACTTTTCTGGAGAGTTAAAATGGCCAAGTTTCTTATGCTCGCGAACGTTGACGTTGATTTATTTTAATTTGTATTCTCGTTATAATATCTATTATAGACATTAAACCGTTCTGCAGTTTTCAAATTTATTATCGTTTTTCAAATGCTTTTGTATTTTTTTTTTTAATCGTTTTCAAGTCTGAACAGATAAAATATGATTTTACACCAGAATATTATCGACTTTTCGAGTCTAATTTGTATGGTTCCGCGGGGCTTTCGATTTATGAATAATGGCAAATAATTTGTTGCGACTGAAAAAAAATGATCATTTATCGGTAACGACAGTATTAGGTAATAGAATCGATCTAAATTACGTTTATTGCATTTTGTTTTGTAATTGAAAACCGTCAGAACATCAACCGTTATAAAAACGTTTTCCGCGCAAACAATTACCTATGATTACAAAACTAATGGTCTTCTCGCATCGATCAAAATTTAAACTAAAAAAAAATAATACCGACTGTATAACGAATCGTGCCGTAAACTACTTACCGGCATCAGTTAAAATTATACTTGAAGAATAAATAATAATGTACACATTATAATACATTATCTGTGTTGATAATTTAGTTGATTTGCTCACGAAATTAAAGGAGGTCGCGCGTTATATCGTTAGAAACCTCTCAAATGTGAACTCGAATTTCCGTAACACTAAAATAAAACGTTTAATTTTGAACGAAAACGACCAATGTTAGTGAAATCGAACGGTACTAATTAAATATTAATAATGTTTGACTCCCCTCGTCTTTGGGAATGTTTAATTTTTCATATTATTTTTTATAAAGTTAATCAAACATCACGTCATAACAACAAGACGCGATTTGGTTGAAGAATAAAAGGTTTGGGAATAAAATGAAAATCTCAAACGAAATCGAAAATACATTTTAAAATTACTTTATTATAATACTCAAGGCAAGACCTTTATTTTATTATTGTTTAAATATATTTAATAGTTTGTATTGAAATAATTTTATATATTTAATAATATTTTTGTTATTTTATTTATGAGTATTAACCATTGAATATTAATATAATAATTACTTTATTTATTTATTTTCTATTACAATTGTGTAATTTTTTTTCTTTTTCGATTTTCAACACTCTTCCTCGTCGTTGTAAGTACCATATAACACTATAAATATAAAAACTCTCGAATAATATAATAATTATTGTTACACAGCGCTAATGTATATTCCGATCATCCGACGACTGTTAGACGATACGAAATGGGTAAAAAAACAACGATTTTCGATTCGACGATGTATTTACAAGAATAATAACGCGCGCCGCAATAACGGATGCGCCGCGTACGCGTCCGTACCGAAATGGATATAATATAGCTTCGGGGAAACTCGCGCGTACACAACAACGTAATATTATAATGCGATTTAAATTATTATCATTACTACAACAATAAGTCGTTAATTATTAGTTATAGTCCGAACGCGGCCGAAACCGTACGGAATCGATGAATATTACACACCACGCGTCCGTGTATCGTAATTTCCATTGGAACACACTCGGTCTGGGGAGAAAAAATACAGTCTCGCCGACCGGAGAACACATCATAAAACCCTATATATATATATAATACGATATAATACCTAATATAGACTGTTACATATACCTATAACAACGCTTTAAATTAAATTGATAAAAATCAAAAATCCGTTTAACGGTGTGTTTTTTTCCAAGGGTTTTCACCGTAACGGAACGCGGAGAGACCAATAAAATCATATTCGGCACCCCCTTCCCCACCCCCGTCGGCAACGGGTATTTCGGTGGTGTGCGTCGCTCACAATTTATATATATATATATATATATATATAAATCACCCCGGGCAGTGCACAAACTACCGCTATATTTTCACCGCGGTAAAGGATTGCTCTCGTTTCGACGAAAACGAAGGAGAGAGAGAAAAGGAATAATGGAAAAATAAAAAAAAAAAGGATCAGACATTCTTCTCGGTTTTAATATAACATCATCGACCGCACTCGTGATGTGTCCGGTAATGTGTGTGTGTGTGTGTGTGTGTATTCGCTCCGGATAATAATACGTTTTGAAAACAGAACAGACAGAACAACGAACCACCTACACGAAACAGCTGCTGTGTGTAGCGGATACGATTTTCTACCAATAGACACGGGGGGAAAATAAAAAAATAAAAAAACGACGATACGCGGGAGATAAAAAGACGGAGGAGGAAAAAAAAAATAAAGAGAACCAGAGACCTGGAAAACACCCCAGACGTATTTAACCCGACCGACCGATCGATTATCGTGCGGTGTAATAATTAAACACGACTGCGACGATTTATCGGCGGTCGCCCCCGGGCGGCTACGACGATGCGCCGAGACACAGTCGGATATAATAAACGCGCGCGCGCGCGCGTGTTATTATATAATACTTGTACACGTGGCGTATGCGAGTCGTTTGGACGAGCGATCAGACTACAATATCGTCACGTGTACGGCCGTGTTATTATCGGTGATCGGATTATTATGACTCTTGCGTTTTAGTTTTTCTGTTCCGACATCTTAAACCGGCGGCGGTGCGCAACCTGGGGATCGCGAAATTCAATCAATCGACGTAAAATTGAAAAGTTATATAGTTATATTATTTTATGTCGCGTAAAATTATACCGCCGATGGCCGTGTGCCAATCGTAATAATATAATATTATGTTATATCTTAATTTTGCGACGTAATAGTAATTTTATAATTTTAATATTTAAATGTCGATTATGACTATAATGATTTAGGAAATTTTTTCAATTTTAGAATTGAAGCTCTAGTTTTGTATTTTTTTTTTTTTAATGCCTCGGATTAGTTATATTAAAGAAATATAAAAATTGCCCGAAATTAACGATTTATTTTTATATGAATAAAATGTTTGGTAAGTACAATATGTATTATACACTTACTCAATGTCGGTAGGACGGGGGGTCGTATTATCAAAATAAATAATTTCGGGGGTCGTGGATCGAAAAAGGTTGCACTGTCACGACGCGATTTCCTCGCCGGAAATGTGTTTCGACGACTCGGACAACGAACCGAACGGCGGTGGACCGGGCGCCGTCGGGATATCGAGGAAGAAACTCCGCTCGTATTGTCGCGTACGCGTCGATGGAAATTTAAAAATATCGCGACGAATCGTTATCGCGGTCGTACGAAAAACAAGAACGAAGAACGGCTGTATTTATTTTATGACGGTTAACGATTGCGGCGATCTATCGCAGACCGCGACGCAATATTATGTTGTTTTTTGTCGCGATTAGAATTATTATTAGAAAAACACACTTTGGTTCTTCGGGCCGTCAAGTCTGCGTTTGGAATCGATTTTCTCGCATTATTATTATTTTCCGACGGACATACTAACTAGAGGGAACTAGAGAGACGAACAGGAAAACTTGGAGAAAATCGAAAACTCCATCACGCGGCACTAGACGATCTCAATCGGGACGACGACGTCGAAAGCGCGCGATAGACTACAACAGCAGCAGAGACGGCGACGACGAATCGATCGCTATCATAATATTACGATACTATTATTAAACGCGGCCCGACAAAACGATTACACTCGACACAGCGTTTGCTTTTAATTCACAAAACACGCGGTAGGCCAAAGCGAATACGATTTTTCATTGGTTCAACAACACATAATGCCTACATGGGAACTTCCTACGTTTCGTTGTCGTGAACATCGCCGAGAACACGATACGACCGGTACGGGCAACGAAAACAAAAGAAACAGATCGCACGTTTTGATCTTTAATGAGGATTTAAGACCTTCGACGCTGAAAATTCTATCACACAGCTCGTCCTCAAAGTATACGTATATCGTGTGTTCTCTATTGTTCGACGGACCCGTGTCGTTTTTCCGTGTTGGTCGTATTTATTCGTCAAACGCTTTATATACCAAACGCTCGTAAAGAAAAGAAAAATAATACATTTTATCGTACAATATGCGTATAGCATACCTACCTTAATATGTACGATAGCGTATTATGCATATTTATGTGGCATAAAGAAATGTTTTGGGCTAAAAAGTTTCGCCGCGAATGCAAGTCTGTTACACAAAACGTTGATTATTAATAATGTATGACATTTCTGGCGAATTTCATAACTTTCGAGAAGTATTGTCGTTTTGTAAATATGCCGCGGTCGACGAATACAAAACCGTTCTCGGTACCCGCCTGGTTATTAAAACATTATTCGCGGAATGATATTGAAAAAACTAAAAAAAAAAACACACCGTACACTAACTTTAGTAAAATCTTTTATCACTCTCGACAGTTGTTATGAGAAATAAACGTCTATAGCGGTCGATCGGTACGCGACGACGAGCTAATAATCATTATTTTCAATATTGTACCGCGACCGATTCGATCGTTTTTATATAATGGCAAGTTGTTAATTCGTTATATAACGCGCAGATCGATCGTTACGATAGAGTGGCAATAAGACGAAATTATAAAAACGTGCGAGACACATCGGAGCGCGTACGTTATCATATCATTTGATTATAATTCACTATAAGAACGTAGCCGCGTATTCAGAAACAATTAAATTGTTCGGTTTGTACAATAATTTACCATTGTGCCTGTTCTGATTGACTAACGTTTCGTGGGGAGTAGTGAGTATACCTACTTGCATCTAAATAATAATCATTAACTCGTTATTGTGTTGTGCTTATATTATTATAATTATGTGTTTTAACGTCTTTAAATTATAGGATTTTAATCTATATAATATTTCGACTCCGGTAAAAACGACGTTGTTAAGTAACACTGTTAATGTTTTCGTAATTAAACTGTAATCTGATTTGTCGGTGTTATGCTATACGATAACTTTCCAATTCGTTATTGTGTCGTAATGGTTGATAATTCGACGTTTGATAAACATTCCTCAAACATATAAATATTGTGAAATTGAACGCAAAGACAAAGTGTACACACTTTGCACTCGAAAATTGGAAATTAATTTCGAAAAGGTTTTTGTTTTTTTTTTTGCCGAAGAGATCAATATAATATAATATACGAGTATACGACTTTACAGTTTACACATAAAATACGTATTTTATTTCACTCACGCGCCTATTGCAGAAAAATGTCGAAATCTAATAACCCAATATCGATTTTGGCTAAACTTTTATTATTACGTGTAGACACGCATTAATTAACGGTTTGTTGAATACGAACGGTTAAGGCGTTAAAAAAATATCACATATTATATATTATTTATACGTACAGCGTTTAAAGTGTGATTAAATACGCTGGCGTAAGAACGAGGTGTCGTAACGTTTGTGTATTGTTTATATTTTATCTTTTTCGAAAATAATAAACATACCACGCGGGTCTTAAAGTTCCGACGACGACGTGCACTACACGCGTACCGGACAGCCGTTTTCGCCCGCAGCCCCGTGAGCGCGCGGACTTGATATCTGGCGGTGGCGGCGGCGTGTCTTGTGCGTTCCGATAGTAGATCGCTCCGAGTACAAAATAAACAGTTAAATTGCCCAACAATGAATGTAGATTACATCTTTTGTCCAGACATATCATTAAATTACGTTACATTGTATTATATATAGATACGTATATAAAGTCAGTGTTTCCGATATCATTTATCCTAAAACAAACCGACGTCGTCGGTAACAGTCGACATTGTGATCTATCGGCGAATTTCCAGTCGAACGTGTGATCTACTCGCCCGCCGACTTGACCTACTAATTTTATTAACATTTGACCGATCAAATTGAAAACGCGCCGAACTCGGACACTCGTCCGTTCAGAAATCCGATGAAAAGTCATCGAATGGCGACGAGATCGCCACCGCCTCGTGACGGTTGCTTTTGCCAATATATAGTGGACAAAAGTCCGGTGGCCCCGGGCCTACCCATTTGTTGTTTGACGCGTCTCTCGTGAGTTTTTTTATTTCCGCTGTGCGGTTTTATTTTAAAACTAAATTTGTACACGTAATTATATAAATAATACTACTACGGGCGATTATCGGTCGAATCTACTATTCGTTCATTTTTATTTATTTTAAATATTTTATCAGCGATAATATTATTATGATCTGAGTTTTGGAAGTAGGATTTTTTTTTATTTTTATAGTTATATTACATTTTAATCGATATTGGTTTTTAGAATTCAAAATATTATATGCATGTATTATATAATATTATATTATGTGTTTATTTTCGACAATATTTCAATATTTCAATATTGAATATTAAATATTGAATATATATACCCGGAAAAAAATCTCTACTTACGCCGCCGGAGAAGTCCACGACGCCAAATTAGTTCCATGACAATCGCCCCGGATGAAAAATATTACTACCAAGTTTCACGTTTAGATCGGTGTGTGTAGAACAATCGATTTTGCCCTCTCGTGACGATTAATACACACGTTCGGCATACTTTTTTTTCGCAAACACACGTGATTTTTTCCATAGACACGTTGAAATTTCTCTCCGCGGTATAGGTCGCGCGGTAGATCACATCGCCGACTGTTATCCGCCCGTGCGTGTCTGAGGATCGTGATTTTATTTTACGATTATAATATTTTGTTTTCATTTTTTTTTTTTTTTCTGTATTCCAAACACACGCGTGTCGGCAATACCAATATTATAATAATATATTCGAACGCGGTGCCGGTGCGATCTTTAATAGGATAACAAATAAGAACACGCTTAGAGCACGCAACGATTCGCGTAGAGTTAAAACTTACACGGCAAAACGTATCATTCGTATTATGTATGGATAGTACGTTTCGCCAGCACATGTCTCGCAGCGTTCGATCGTCCGACGGTCTAGCAACGATTCGCGCTGTTGAATTCGAACATTTTTGTTTTCGATCGATCCGGCAACTCGTCCGGCCCATCATGTTCCGCTGTAATAAAAATAATTACAATAATAATACTATATAAACCGACATCGTCTTCGGTACGGTTATAACGTTTTTCACACTTTTTCCTCTTCTCCGATCACGTACAAATCCCCGAGTAATGCGGTATACACGAGGGGTCCCTGAGCAAACGCCTCCGCGGCGCCCCGACGACGACGAGGCGGTAATGGCGGTGGCGGCGGAGGTGACGCAAAAAGGGCCGCGGGCTAATTAAAACAAACAAATCCGGGACGAGAATATCTCTCTGGGAAATATAATTCGAATTACGTGCATGTATAATAATAATAACGCGGACGGTCGTCGGGGACGTCTTCTGCCCGTGTTATAGGTAAACGACAAGTTGATGGAATTCACACACGGGTACATAATATATGTATATAAATGTGTGTGTGTGTGTGTGTGTGTGTGTATTGGAATCAGGAGGGAGAGAAATGTAGGTAAAGCGAGAGAGAGAGAGAGATATCGAGGAGAGGGTTCACTTTTGTAAACGCGTGTGTGTACGTGTGAGTGTAAATCATAATCGAATTAAACGCAGTAGAGCAGATTAGACCGACGAACCAATTTCTCCGGATTGGCGAAGACAGGGCGAGCGCGCAATACCGTTATTATATTATAGGAGAGCGGGTCGCTGTGGCGAGAACGAGAACGCGACGCGTATCGCCGCCGTCGTCGCCGATCTGATTACACGCCTCTCGCTGCAAACATATATTAGTATTATAGTCTGGATTCAAAATCGTCTCGATGATTCCGTGACATCGATTTCCCGACCCGAAATATAATGATCGCGCGTCGCCTAGAACAGTGGTGCGCAACCCGGGGGGGTCGCCGATTATTTAACACCAAATGAAAAAGTTATATACCATGTATATAACATTATTAATTAGAAAGGAAACTGAAAAAAATGTATTTAACAGATTACCGTATCGAAAATTTTAATAAATCAATAACTGAATGTTATCCTTTTCTATAATATACTACACTCGCTTAAGTTTTTTTTTTATTATACTATTATATTTTATCATTACTTATTTGTGAATTTTATTCTTTAAATTGTATTCTTTAACTTAAAATTTACTTTCTAATCTATTTATTATATATTGTATATATTTTTTTTCTTTTTTGTACGTAAAATTACATCTTAATAAGTATTCTTGCTCTACGATAAGAGGTATTACCTCAGTGTAGAGCAATGCTATTAATTACCATATATCAATTTAAAAAATTTGTGCACATTTCTACTAATAGAAATAAACAAAACTATTATTATTATGTAAATTATTTTATGTGCCTTTTCGTGTAAATTACTTTTTATCCGCGTGAATTTGATTTAACGCATCGAAATTGTGCCCAATCAAATCATAGTATGATAAACTTATTACATCGGTATGTGGATACATTTTGAACCAAACGATCGGTGAATAGTTATTAAAATAAAAAAATTGCCCGAAATTAACGATTTAATTCGTATGAATAAAACGTTTGTATACATTAAAACCATCGAGTAAGTATATTATATTAAACGCTTACTCAATGGTGGTAGGAAGGGGGGTCATGAAAATAAATAATTTCGAGGGTCGTGGATCAAAAAAGGTCGCGCACCACTGACCTAGAACGACGACAAAAAATCAATCGAGTAGACACTACTTAAATTTTTTCAGTCGATCGAACCAAAAACAGTCAAAGTCGTCACTACTTTTTCGGACATACAATTATTCTCTAGAAATGGCGTGAATTTCAAACGGTTTTGGCTAATATCGTGGTGATTTATAGACGTTTTAAATTTTTGAGTTTTTTTAATTTTTAATTTTTTTTTTCGTAAAATGTCGATAAAAATTTTTTCGATAAATTATAAAAAATTTGAAAATGTGTACATAATATATTGTATACAGTGAAACCTCTGAATAGCGGACACCTATTAGAAGTGTCCGATATTGAGAGGTGACCGCTATTGGGAAAAATTGATAAAGTAATATGTATCGAGGCTGTGACGGGACCAGAAAATACGTCCGTTAAGAGAGGTCTCACTGTATAATGACAAATTGATGATCGCAGAAACGTCACGAGTCGATTATTTAAAACTTTTGGATAATTGATAAAAAATGTATGATATAAATAATTTTGAAAAAAAAAAATTAATTCGAGAATGAATACTTATTAAATCATATGATAATATGTATAATATGATAATATGATAAAAATAATTTTGAAAAAAAAAAATTAATTCGAGAATGAATACTTATTAAAACATATTATCATATACTAATTTAGACGTTTTTACACTCGACGCATAGAAACACACACGACTAGTATGAGTTTTACTATAATATCTCAGTTTGATAAAATATATATTGCGATTCGTGAAGTTTTTACAACCGCGGTCGATTGATCATATTTAATTTTACGAATTATAACGAATCGAGACTTTTAACAACAATAAACCTACTGTAAATAAATAAAATCGTTATTACTTACGGCCTCCCGGCGACGGGTTGCTTCCGATGTTCGCGTGTTCAGCGCATTCGCGTCCGATGGCATCAAAGTTAACGGATACGAAAGTCACTCGATAAAATCAATTGAAACGAACATGATCGAAATTCACGATTGAAAAAATTTGCAAAAACACGTTACGATCGCGGAGAAAAACAATAAGTGAAATATTTAATACCGAGAGGAGACCTCTCCGAACCGTCGTCGACACTAGACTGAGCACACAAATGATTTCATAAACACGGCTATCACGCGTCGCTCGGTCGGCATTCGGTTGGGTTGCGCGCGCAGCACGCCCTTCGTTGGTCTGGTGGCGCGAGCACTTTTGGCTTTCATTGGCTGTATCGATTGGTCGTATTTCTCGCCTATTCCGATTTCACGCAAACACACTTGTTATTACTATTATTACTATTACATCATTATTATACAATTGTTATGTCATCGTAGTCATTATTTTCGTAGAGTCGCGTAATTGTTACATTTTAACCAATTATTCGTATACTCGTATAAACGAGGTTGTGTCGACGATTATCATAATGATCTGTTCGATAAGACGATCTAACTGATCGTTACGAGTTATAAAAGAGTTTTGTGCAATTCCCACGACGCGACAGCGATGAAATAAAAAACGCCGACTGTTCGACGACGAGTCGACAAAGCGACCAACCCTCTCGAGTCCGGTTGTTTACGTAACTCTAATATATTATCCCGTTGTTTATATATTTACAATATTGTAATAAACAGTGCTCGGGTTTTGTAGCGCTAAAAATATCAGTAATAATATGACTCGAACGTCTTAAAATAAGCTCTATAATATATTCTAGTTGTTATGGGTTTTTATTATTCTCTCCCGTTGAAAAATTAAAAAATTACTTATAAAATAATAATAATTTTTATTAACTTTTATTTATTATTTATTTTTTATAAATATTTTTTAGATCACTATCGTATCGAGCGTCCGAGTCTTGTATCTCGCCTTTTTCGTCTGTTGAAATGTCGATGTTTGACACAAAAAATCAGTAGATCTTCCGTCGCTGAAAATATAATTTCCACGTTAAAAACGTACAACGACATACACAGATGAGATAGATTACCATCGCAAAACCACAAGGTTTTGTACTCGACCAATAAATACGTATTGTACTCGCCTATTGATAAAAGCAGTCGTATCTGAGTTCGCGACGAGAAACGTATATCATCGTTCTTACCCGCAACATCACCTGAAACATAAATAATTGATCGACGAAAACGTTACTCGTTGATATAACTTTAGTTTAGAAAAAAAAAAAATATAGAAATCGTACCGTGCGCGCGCGTTAGAAACGATTAAATCGCGCATAATTATTACGAGCCGATGTTCAGTGCGATACTGCGGCGAGAGATTTCGCGTTTGTCGATTTCGTTTCGATCGACGCTCACTCGCACAAGTATAATATATTGTAGGCATCGGGCTCGTGTTTTCGTTTCTCACGAAAACGTGGAAAACTCGTCACAACCCGATAGCACTGTACCCCTTCTCGTTTCGACCCACTTGGATCACTGCGGCGGCAGGATGATTGTTATTTTATTTTTTTTTTCGACTATTCATAGCAGCCGGCGTGTGACATCGCGGCGGCATATTAAAGTAAAACACGTGCGTAGATTCGACGCGAGAATCGGGACGAGATTCCGATCGTGGGAGGCCGATCCGATTGTCGTAACTGTATGTCGGAAAACCGAAAGGACTGACCCGTGCTGCGGGTCCTTATTCCCGCTCGCCCGTCACGCGCGGCGTGCCGACGGACTCGGCGGGAAACATTCATCTGCCGCGCGCCACATATCGGCACGGCGGCGTACACGATACACAAGTGTGCACAACGAAATCGGTTTTTTTTTTTATTCGATTTCACAAAATAATCCGTCCTTCTCCTCCGCCGCCGCCGTCGTTGTTGTTTGATATTTTCATATATTTACATTCGATATGCGCGTCGCGACCTTTAACGAAACGATCCTCTATCGGCGTGGGCACGATGTTACATACACACTGCGAATCCGATAGGATCCGAGGAGGAGCGCGTTTCGATTCGTTATTATATTAGAGCTCGGATTTTAAAGCAAATGCTTCTTTTTATATATTTTAGATAGAAATCTAATTTTTATACAGAAAATTCGTTTCACGTTAATCTGATTCCAAGTAAACGAATTTATTTTTGCTTTTTTCAGTTATTCTAGCTTGCAACTGCAATTTCGGGTAAACTAAATCGTGTTCTTATGAAAAACAAAGGCTGGAAACAATTACTGGACATTAATAATGATATATACTGTCTGGCGTTTCATCAATCGAATTTAATTATCATGGGTTTGATTTAAACGAAACCTCTTGCATGAAGTATGCACTTCGGTGGATATAGAGAGTCAGTTTCACTTCTGAAAATCTTGCCAAATACATGGTAGTAAATTCTTTTTTCAATTTTTTTTATTCAGTTTCATAAAATTATAACTAATATATGTTAATTTTTAGTCATGATTTTTTTTTTTTGCTTTTTTAAAAAATAAATATGCTTCATTTTTGATATTTTTTAAACAATTTTGTGCTTTTTTTGTTATTTATTATGCTTTAAAATCCGAGCCCTAGTTATTATTATAAAGTTGCGATACGTAAACGAAACGACGCGGTTGTTTATCGACGTGCATAGCGATGGTTCGATTATACCGCGGCGGTAAGACCGAGCACTAACGAGTTGAAAACGAGTTGGTTTTATTCATTTTTTTTTTTAAACCGTAGCTTCCGATTTGAAAAATCTTTCCGATAGTAAGCCGCAGTCACTGGCAACATCGATTATACCCGTCGAGTCGATTTTTTCTCGAAATTCGTATTACTCGAACGCCAATTCGAAACACGACTTGATGTGTTTGTTGAGAAATTATGCAGCGTTCCGTGGACAGGGTATATAAGTAGTGGTTGATTATTAAAATATTGTACAAAATACGACGAAACGACTCGTTTGTCAAACCGGCGAATGTCAAATTAGAAATAAATTCACCTCTGTCCATCGCGGTGGTGAAATAGATGGTCGTAGGCAAAGGGATTGATTTGTTGAAAACACAATGAAATAACAATAAGACCCGTTCGTCCGAGTAGGAAAAAAATAAATATTATCGTTAAAAAATTTAATTTGATTTTCGTCTCTATTGTGTATGTTTTCTAAAACATCTACATCCGATGCCCCGTCGACCTGACCCGTAGTTTCATCCGTGTACTAAAACAACTATCATATTCGCACGACCGTCCAAGTAGGAACCCGCCGTGGCACGCGGTAAATTTCTATTTATTTTCAAATCGTTCCCGTTACGTGGTGAAGATATTCGAAATATTATCGGAATCATACGTAAATCTGTTAAAGCTTTATCGCGAGGTCTGATGGAAAAATATTTCTTCTGTCTGATTTGTGTTCGCAAGTGTGCTAATACGAACGCATTGCGTGTTCCGTCCTCAAAGTATGTTCGCGGAGTCGCTGTTTCGTGACACGCGCCGATTGTTCAACTCGTTTTCAACCCGTATTTTCACTATAATAAGCTCTACCCTCGTAATCGTTTAGTCACCACAACGACACCGTAAATATATACACCCCGAAGATGGTACCCGAGAAATGAGTCCGATAGATCACCTGCTCGTGACAATAATAGACGTTGATATTAGAAAAATAAATATTTTAGCGTAATAATCATATTCATTTCGAACGACAGTCTCATAATCTACGAGTATTATCTATATTTCTGTACGTAAGCGTAAATTGGTGTAAAAAGGCGACTCCCTCCCCCTATGATTATTTAAAGAGGGTAATGATTGATTTTTTTTTATACGAGTATAGAATTATAAAAAAAAAATTGAATTCGAAATAAATGTTCATAGTATATTATCAATATTCAAATGAATTTGTATAAAAATTGTATTCAATATCATCTATAAAACATGTTTCGCGTGCTATGAAACACTACCATTTACTCGATGAATTAATCCTGTAATTGCGCGTGTTGTACAGTTATATTATATATTATGTATAAATATTCTCGAGAAGGTCAGCGTTTTCGATATGAAAGATATGACGAGTTTATGAAAGAAAAAAAAAACTTGAAATCCTGTCCTCTAGGGGTGCCAAAAGTACCACTAGAACGTCAAATCGACGTCAAATCCTTAACCTGTGGTAAATCGAAAGAGTTATAACACGAGAAAGAACGAAAAAAGAACGCCGACTTCACGATATCGAAACTGTCGAAAATATCGTCCTAAATTAATATTTTGTTATGAACGGATTGTACGTGCACGGGTATACTATGTGCTCTGGCGAATATTAAAAAGCGATCTGCGGCACGACGAATATTAATAATTATAGCTCCGGCGCGATTAGGTCACGTGTAATTATTGCCAATCGCGATAAATAACGCGCAGTATAATATAAAATAATTAATTGCAGCTTTTTGTATAACGTGGCCGGGATTTCTTCTGAATTATTTCTTCATCGTACTATTTGTTTAAACGCACAACACGTGCATTATACAGTGGTAATGGCAATTATTATTATTATTATTCTAATCGATGGCGATTTCACGATAATAACACGTTTAAACGAACGAACGAAAAAAAACCGTAACCAATACGACAGCGCGCAGTTTCGACCGGTAGCGGCGGCGGATTTTATTAGTCGCGTTTTATAATGATTCTGTAACGACTATAATTGGTGACGGTACAACCCATGACGGCCGGGGCCCGCGTTATTGCGGCGAGTCGCGAGCGAACTATGCGCGCGGTCGTGTTATTCGGTGGCGAGTGAAAAAAAAAAAATCAAAAGTAAACGATTAAAAAACGATTCCCCCCGACTATCCGCGGTGGTCGTCTCCGGCGGCGTTCCGTTGACGTTGCTCGCACTCGCGCACGTAGTCGAGATTTTATTTTGGAAGGGGTCAACAAAACCATCCTTCTCCTCGCGCAAAAATTATTATAATTTCATTATACAGAGCTCCGAGCCGAACGATTACCAGTACGACGACGTTTATTATATTATAAATCGAAGGCAGTTTCATAATATTGTCGAAAAACAAAAAAAAACCGATAGCATATATTATGTTTTTCATGACGTTGATGCTACGAATTAATAGATTATTTGTACATTTTTCTTTTGTTTTCTCTTATGACGAAAATAATATTATCAACAACTCGAGAAATATTTAATAAAGTAACATAATCCGATTATAATGTGTTTGATTATATAATTATGTATTTTTAATTTCTATTATCGAAAGTTACGACTCTACGGGAAAGTATTTAGATATTTCGGAGGGGGTCCGGGCCCCACGGACACCCTGCCCCCCCGCACGAATATGGGACCGTCTAGACCCCCGCGGATCGTCGCGCTCGCGATCGATATTACACGCGGGTATTGATTTGAGAAAATTACCTGGCGCCGCTGCAGCGTGCATGTGCGGAGTCATCGGATCGGTATCGATGCATTATTGATAAATATGATTTTTGCACTCTGGCGATCGTTCTGGTACGCACGCGCACAGACTGCTGTTTGAAAACGTTCGTAGCTATGTACCGAAGAAGACGTTTTCGGACGTTTTTAAAAACTGCGAGACCCGTTGTTTTTCCGATAGATACACCGGCTATACGTAATACCTATTGAACGGATTCAAACGCGTCGTCGAGTAGATCGGGAAAATGAATAGCGCGGATTTCAATTGAAACGCGTTGATACGACGCGCAGTATGTACCAGTTAAAATACTATATTATAATAGTATCCGGTTAATGTTTCGAGTGTGTAGTGTTGGGCAATAATACGTTTAATTTATATTCTCTGAGTAGGTCATTATTCTCTAACAAATTTATGTTTGTGTACACCTAGCGAATTTCGAATCGATCGATTTTTATACCACAATAAGAAATAGAAATAATATTTTAGTCTGGCAAGTAGTAATTTTAAGTAGAACAAATCGTTAATATTAAGTATAGGGAAATTATGTATGAAAATAATAACAAGGGCACCACCACTTCTGCGGCGCGGCGGCGGTCGTGTGAATCCGACGACCGTAGGAAGAGATTGATATCAATTCGAGTATTGACTTATTTTGTGTGTGTTCGTGTCTATACGTTCGATTTGATCGTACGACGAGTGTTATGACGCCTAACGAGCGAAAACGAAAAATAACTAATCGAAATACGCGCGTCGCAGTACCCGATTTCGTTCGGATTTACTAATGCTTGGAAAAATATTATCTGCGGCAAACATGTTTTTCACAATAAAGAGAGACTTAAAAAAAATAAAATACATGACGTAATAGTTATAACCAGAAGAAAAATTATACGTACCCGAAAAATCTGTATTCGAGTATCGGAATCGTGTATACACTCGATATGATAATATATAAGCACAGCTGCAGATCATGCAAAATCTTATGCCGTCGACCGTATATTTTGACACGTGTCGTCGTTTCTTCTGTACGACGACGACGAGCTAAACACTGAAATCTGACGAATCGATTTATTTCACCGTCCCGTATACCTGCGAGATAATAATATTATATTATTAATATAGTCATTCGAGTCGTGTTCATTCTCACACATCGATTACTATTCCATCAATTGTACGGGCAAGGTGAGTACCATATCATTCCATTATTATTATGATTATTATTGTGGTTATTTGTAAACGCATACGACAATGACGATAACAATAACAAATCAATAATACATGTCGAGTAATGATTATGATGTTTGGAATCGACGAGCCTATACCATCACACTACGACACGGCCGTTCGGTAAAAATAATAATTGTGACGTTGTACAATATACGTATTTACAGGCGGTTTGGGGAGAGAAAAAAAACCGATAGCTCACTCTAATAATATTATGTGTTGACGGTTTTACATAACATTTTTATATTAATGCTATAGACTCTATAGTATAGAGTAAAAATCAATAGAAACATAATTAATAGATTATTTTTTTTCCTTTTCGTTGTCAAACAATAATAACGACGCACAACAATACGCGTATAAATACGTATAAAAATGAGTTATACCCCGAATAACAATGAAAAAAAAAAAAATGTTAATAGATAAAAATATATACAATGATTAAAAATTAGTTTTTTTTTTCCTTTTTATTAAAATTTCGATTTTAATTTATTTTTTCCCAATGCGTTTCGAATTCTTCTTCCAGTATTTACGTTTTGAAAACGTATTATTATTAAAATCATAAATTCGAGAGAGAGAGAAAAAACACTGCTACTCACGAATTATCCCCGTAAACGGCCACAGTTCATGATTATTTGTAAACTATATGAAAAGAAATCTGTATTAAAAAAAAAAAAAGAAAAAAAGTTCAAGCAATGCATATAATACAAGTACAGCATCAATAGGTAACCGATTAGGTAATTATATTTTTTCAATAACTAAACTCGTGTGTACCATAATTAACTGGTTTTGTTATTCCCGAAGGTCAGCGCATAATATAATGGTTTCTTTTTTCGTTGTTTGTAGCTGCAAGAACTAATGGAAACATAATACAATTTTCCTCTTTGATACATAATATAATGACTGGCGAGGTTTCGACGAATTAAAATAGAAATACACGTGTGTGTGTGTGTGTGTGTGTGTGTATAAGCAAGGGCATTTATAGCGTTGGTGATCATTTCAATATTATTTTATTTCCATCGAGAATTAAATATCAAATAATATGTAATAACACCACACTGACGCGCGGCCTTCGCCGAATAAATAAAACGAAATAATATAGGGCGTTTTTTACAACACAAAAATCACACCACGGTAAATTCGTTGATTCAATCGATAAACAGTTTGAAATAATCAAAAAATTTTTAATGGTTTGACGTTTGCTCAGTTCGAACACGTATACTATATACGTATACCTGCCTGAAAGCTTAAAAAAATTACTGCCACGGTAAATATTTTAATAATCTCGAATGTCTACTGTTTTCAGAGCGTGTTTTTCTAGGTCATTGTCACTTTGAGAAATTCCGCGTTTCGAATATTGTTATTGAAAAATAAACAAACGGAAAGTTTTCTACTACGAAAAAACACTGCTG
The DNA here is from genome assembly GCA_948098885.1 of Drepanosiphum platanoidis. Taxonomy (NCBI): domain Eukaryota; kingdom Metazoa; phylum Arthropoda; class Insecta; order Hemiptera; family Aphididae; genus Drepanosiphum; species Drepanosiphum platanoidis. The sequence continues at coordinate 10,059,616 of OX402528.1, forward strand.
GACAAAACTCACAAAACTCAAAGAAAACAATAACACACCTTTTCATTACCATAATAACACGAAAATGCTCTCTCTCTCTCTCTCTCAAGCAGGTGTACACCGAGTTTTTTTTTTTTAAACGTTCCAGAATTCTAGAAATTGCATTTCGAGCGTGAATATACGAAAAAAATCGGTAGGTATGCGTCGTTTGAGAATGATTGCGATGCATCGTCCGCCGCGATCGAATCCGTCTATAAAGGTCGTTCGGCGCGCGTCGAAACGGATGTGTCGCGCAGTTTACCGGAAGAAGAAAAAGAAGAATAGCGCGCGCGCGCGCGCGCGCCGAGAAGAGGAAAAGTGGAATATTTAAGCTATTTAAACGTCGCGTCGAAAACGGTTAAATACCTGGGAAATTGTCGACATAATCATTCGACGTAAAGGGGATAATAGATTTCGTACGGCGGCGCCACGAGTGGTTTGACATTGGGCGTCCCGAATTAAAGGCATTTTTACGACGATAAAAAGCAAACACGGAGACACGACCCGTTAAGTTATTTTCGCCGCGATGGAAAGGCGCGCGCGCTCGTCATCATCGGCGATATCATAAAAACGACGCACACGTGTGCGGCGCGCGGGCGGAGCGGCGGCTTTCGCCCGAGTGTGTAATAATAATAATAATAATAATAATAATAATAATATCTTGTGCCCCGGGAAAAAGGTATGTTTAATTAATTTTGATCAACAAGAAAGGAATGTGTTTGCCAAGGTTTTAATGAAACAACTGTATTAAATTCCGAAAGGTGGAAAACCCGTTTTCACCCGTACACACGCGCGCGGGGGTTGCGGCGTGGGACACATACGTGACATGTGCGTACGGCGGAATTATTATCACCCTATAGGTCGCCGTCGTCGTCGTGTGTGTGTGATTCGAGTGTATATATAGGTGTGCGCGAGAGAGTATTGAAGGGTTCCGATGTTATTAATGTCAACAACCCCAACGAATGGATTTTTCCACACGACGATCCGTGTTTTATCACTTGGCCGAGTGTACCTATCTGCGGCAGGGTGGGTGAGGGGGGGGGGCGAGAGAAAAAACTTTTCCCCGAACTGTATTGTTGCGCCCTTAAAAAGGATAATCTAGATTTACTTGATCGAAGGAAAACTCATAAGATTAACTTTACGTTTTTTTTTTTTTTTTTTTTTATCTTCACGCGGCGAACGAGGCGGGGTGGTGGTGTACTCGTATCGTATATGTACATAGTATGCGCCGTGTTTTTAAAATATAGCAATGAATGTCAGAATCCAAAAAACTTTTGACTAATAAATATTTTTTTATGTGCAAAAACTCTCGATATATGTATTCGAAAATATGTGATAAAAAAAACCAAACATACGGGGCTTTTTTTTCCTTTTTTCCTTTTTTTTTTTTTTCGAACGCGTGACATTTTAATAACTCGGAGGTAGGGACAAAAAATGTTAACGTGTATTTATTGTGTTACAACGTTGTGGACGACGACGGCGGCGCGCGCAGTTATTATATGATTAAAATATTATTACGAACGCGTATTATCGATCGGCGCGACGATAATAAGGACGCGCGTGTTTCCAAACTAATTTATAACGATTATTGTTTTGTTTTGGAAAAGAATTTTTTTTTTTCAATTCGGCCCGATCGTATCGTTTTTGTATTTCACATGATTTCATATCGATCGATATAATGTTGTGTCTAGGAAAATTATAGAAAATCTCGTTACTCCGGCAATGTGTCTCTAAAACAAATTAAAACGTTTGACGCGGAACAATAAAAAATAATTATAAAAACGTAAAACGTTATGATAATAATTATAAGCCGAGTAAAGTGCAACAAACGTATAAAAAACCAAATATTTTCTTTTTCGGGTTTTGAAAAGACTTTCGAGACGGTTCTTTCGACGCGAATAAAAATCATGAATCATAAAAAAAAAAACGAAAAACCTATACCGCGAGTATCTCGTATTCCAAAAGAAAAAGATTACTGGTGTCAGTAATGGAATCCTTGTTAATGATGAGTAACGAAGTTCCGGGAACGGTACCATTTTTTACTGTGTCATTTTCGAGCCATTTTCGGCGTGATAACTTGACACGAAAGAGATGACGTGAGAGATGAGTTTTATAAATTTATTTGCAACGGCTTATCATCAAAACACTTACTGAAAATCCTTCGCGCACAGTAGAAGCAGTAGTAAGCGACCGTACACAAAAGCTCGCTGAGCTTTATCTGACTTTTTCGGAATTTAATTTTCGATCGGCGACATTGTTGTAACGTTTAAATCGAAAATAATTTTCCACGCAGAATGTTTCCCACGTATACGTTGCAAATCGTCTGAAAAACGAAAATAAAAAAATTAATATTTTCAATTGTGTATTCGTGCACGTCGTCGTACGACAAATTAATAAATTAAAGCTGTTGATTTCATTTACCGACTTAATAGCATTTGATTCGAGATTCTTATTAAATTATTCGCTCTCATGTTAACTGTATAAAATATAAAGTCAAAAGTTTCACATTTAAAAGTAACGTAATATTTCTCAACTTTCTCGATTAAGTTAGTTTTCGATTTTCATTACTACAACATTATTTTTCTTTTTTCATTTATTACTTCGCGTTCGTTGTTAAACAAGTTATTAATAAAACAAAAAGGTCAGTCAACTGAGAACAATAATTATTGTGAATGACGAAAAAGATTCATATCATCGGGACATATTAAAATGAAACTGATAATAATAATTATAGTAAAATCAAAGCAACTATTTGTTTAACAAAACAATTTGTAAGTTGATTTATAATTAATATTTAAAATGTAGTATATAATATAATATAGTTATTTTGTAAAATTTATTTGTACGGCTCAGTAAAAAAAAAAAAGGCCGTCTTAATTCTAATTTAAAGGGGGGAAGGAGGGGTTGCTTGAATACGAAACAAGTCGAAATCCTCGATAGTTATTCGAATCGGAACGATGTCATTAAAATGTTCTCCAGTCGTCCAGGCGGCATTAGTGGGAAAACGATCGTTTTGACGGCGAAATAAATAAATACGCCGCCGGACGTATTAGTAAAGTAAAGTAAAGTGCGTGTAAAAGTGCGGGGGCGTATAGGTGCGCGCGTCGGAGGGGAAATATTATGTTTCGTTTCGCGCTCGTAAATTCTGACGACGCGTTATTGGATAATAATTATAAAAGTTGAGCGGTTTTAAGTAAACAACAAACGGCGCTCGAGTTGAAATAATAATCATAATAATAATAATAATATTATAACGATATAAGTTTTTGGAAACGCACAGAGAGAACCGTATCGGAATACTGAACGAAGCTGACAACGCGGATGACTGCGGTGTAGTGCGTACAGCGCGCACGGCATTTTAGACAATAATGAAACGTGAGAGTTTATAATAATATTATACGTATGTATTTAGACTCGGATGTGGAAATAATATTATATCATGATTTATTAACGCGCGCATAGCACGACAATTATTATTATTTTCGATTATTTATGAACGCGTGCGTATACGTATATAATACACTTCGCGTTACGTAACTATTGATCTTTATATACACGTGAAGCTGGTCTCGACGAGGTTTACGTGTATATACGTATATATTGTGTGTGCGGAGAAAGGGTTGTGGGAAAATAATGAATCGAAATTGACGTGCGCCCGTCGATCGATTCGTCTTGTAATTACTTTTTCGGACCAACTCGTAAATATAATTTATTGTCTTCCGCCGTACCGGAGATGAGAGAGATAACGACGAACCCGAATCCGTACACGCGGAGTCTACGACGACGACGACGACGAATCGCGGCGATCGCGGCGTTTCGGGTGCGCGGGGCGTAAAAAATAGACCCGAAAGCCCCGAAAAGAAAAAAAAAACATTGGCCGCGATGTCGGAACCGACCCCGGAGTACAGACGGTCTGCTGCTGCAGGAGCGATCGTAATCCTCGCGCGACGCGTCTCCTCGGCCGGAAAAAAAAAAACTCTTTAGGGCCGAACCGTCATCCTATCCGAGGAAAATTTCTGGGCGTGCTGGACGAAATTCGGATCGAAACGCGTGTCGTTTTGTGAATATATATATTACCGATGACGACACGATAATCACGCGGTATGATATAATAATGGATTGCTTGTCGGCGATATCGGTTGAACTCTATTACGACGACGTGCGGTGTATATAGGTTTTAAGAATCGAGATGACGAATAACACGTCGTGTTCACGTCATCGACGACTCCGTTGACTGCGGTTTGGGAATTTCTGTATGATTTCTATATATTTATGTAGAAACCGCGCGTAGTTTCGTGTACAGTGTTAGCGATCGAATACGAAAATTTGATTGAATTTTAACCGCGACGTAAATTTTTCGTGTGTTTCAAAGGGAGGTTTTTCTTTTCCTCGGAGATTTGCATTTCAAAAACGACCGCGCGCGTCTTTCCGACAAACGCGTGGAATTCTATCGGAAAAGTGATGTTAGAAAATTTCACGCGTAGATAAAATTGAAAATCGTGGTTCTCTCGTTTTTCGTTGACAAGTCAGACAAGATCGGTTTTTCTCGAAAACGTCTTGGTCTATCGTGTATACTGTCTTCTATAAACTTTTATCGAAATCGCTACGATATTATAGAAACCGAGACGATAATGTAACAATCATATTATCATATTATAGTAATCGTATTAAATCGACGAGATTAGATTTACCGAAACGAAATTATTCATAGACTGAATTTGGCGGGCGCTCGAGTATTTTTTCACTTTGAGACGCCACGTCGTCGTACACGTTTCAAACCACACGGAGTAGTATTACTCTGTCTCGGGCGAGAACGGGTGCGAAAAATGTCGACGTTTTTACCGAATTTCCGAGACTGTGCGAAGACCCGCCGAAGGTCCCGAGTGTCCTGCCGCGGAAGGAGAGAACGTCGGATGATATTATTATTATTATTTTCGTCTCCGCGCGTCTTTCCGACCGTCGAACCGCAGCCGTCGATACGCGCGCATAACGCTGGGATTTAACAGGGCGTCGAATAATCAGTGTCATTGCCGCGGTGATGGATTAGGGGTCTTTCTCTCTCTCTTTCCGAACCGATGAATGGTTTTGTATTTGAAATGATACAAAACCTTAGGCCGTCGTGCGAACGCGGCGATTGAGTTATTGCCGCGGAATGATGCGGCGAAACGGCGCCACGCGGGCCGGCGGCGCTTTTTAACTTTATCCCCGGTAAACGCCGCGCCGCGCCGGGGGTTTTTTTCTCCGCGCTCGCGCCCCCGTCACTTTCCGAGTGGTTTCGACGAGAGCTAAAAAAATAATAATAACGGCCACGATGACGGTATTAATAGCAATAACAGCGCGTGTAGGAAAACGATTAAATAAATAATAATAATGTTACGCGAGCGAAAAGCGGCGGACGGAAGACGCCGCGCCGCCACAAAGGTGTCGGAACGAATTCCGGAGAGAGGGTGTCTTCGGACTACTATAAAACGGGCTAAAACGACGACAATAGCTGGTAGCTTTACGTATATTGCGACGACGTTAAAAATACACACACACGCGCGCGTATTGGTGGGCTAACAAGAAACGCCTGTGGTTTTAAGGGGTCGAATGACCTTTGGACTCGGTTTTCCACGTCGCCGCGGCTTATTAGCTATAAATCTAAACGCCCACGTTAAAATATATTATACCGTCGCGTATTATAATAACCGAATTTTCTTCGACGCCTTCGTTATGTGTTATGCACACAAACTAAACTAGCCAATACGTTTTATAGATTAACCACAAAACTATAAATCTAGTATATATTTACGTTGTTTACATCGTACGTTTTAATTAAACCGTCGCCGACGCCACAGTGCCAAACAGTGTTCGAACTCTACAAATACATTTTCAGTACCTATTAAATAAATTTAAATCTAATATATAATATATTAGACGGTTTGCCATAGTGTTTCGGATCCTCGCGCGAAGCGATGAATACATTATTATTATTATTATTATTATTTATTTTATACGATATAATATATGGTGTTTTTTCCATCGCTCTGCAGACAGCGTAAAGTATTTCACGGATAGTACGAAAAAGTGTTATGCAACAACATCTTTTCGGATCGGAAATTGAACCGGAAAGCACTTTAAATAGGTCATTTTTCAATTTTTCCAATAGTTTCGCCGAGGGCACGAGCGAAACGCAAATTTCACATTTCTTTGCATAAAATAAGCGACTTTGTGCTTTTATTAAACACGCGCCAATACGAAATAATTTCCATTACGTTCCGTAACTACTAGATCCACCGTGATACCCCCGACGGAAATGTCTACGTAGATTTTTTTTTTTTTGTTTTCATACGGTTTAATTATCATACTATGTCACATTTTAGCATTTAACGGTCACGTTTTTGTTGTCATCCCTTAGCCGACCGACTACTATGATACGCGGTTTTCGAATTTTTCATCTCTGTACAATTGCAAAATGACCATTCTTCGGTACGCGAGTTGTTATGGACATTTTAAACCATCGCGGTCGGACGTCTCGAACAATCGGTTGGGTAATCAATACTTAACGCCTTACGCCAAAAGCACGCGTACCCAATAGTTGTTTTTGCTGACAATAACTTGACGGCGCTGATTCATTACTGCGAATATAGTACGATAGTCTATATCTTAAAACGGTCGGTATGTTATTTATTAATTTACTACAACTATAGTCGACATAACGCCGTCGATACCTTCTCTTGTAAACTTTAATTTGCAATAACTAGTAAAACGAATAAAACCATTCGATTTTCAATCGCGACACGTCGAAACAGTCAAAACACCTCGTATCAAACAATGGCAGCTGTGAATTTTTTTTTTTTTGAGAATTAAGACTGAAAAGTTATTTTTCAAACCAGTCAAATAGGGAATTATAAATCTGACTCAAAGCGTTTAGTATGATTCCTATCCGTCGTCGGGGTATCACGGTGAGCCCTCTGTACACCTAAAGTGTTGGCGCGAATGTTTTTTTTTTTTTTTAAACTCTGAACATTTTATTTTTATATACGGTACTATGATAAAGTGAGCTTTGCTCAGAAAGGTATTTTCAATATAATAAAGTACCATTTTTTTTTTACGAAATCACTCGAGTAACGTATCAAAGAACGTAAGAGTTTTAACGCGAAACGAGCGAATAAAATTATTGTTAAAATGTTTTATTAAAAAATACGTGCAGGTTTCCCACACACTTATTCACTCGATGATATTATAAAATCAGACATATAAAAATTAGTTCTCTGGTGATTTGTCTTTACAGAAAAAAAAACCCGACTTAATAAAATTATAAGTAGCGAAGATTTCGAGTTGGATTTATGACGTCTCGGAAATGATAACCTGCGTTTGGTCTCTAACACGGTTTTGCAACGGAAATGGAACAATTGTATATAATATTATTCTCAGAAATGTTCGAATTTAACGAAATATGTCCAAATTTCATTTATCGATAAAAAGAGTATTATAACAAAGGATTTTAAATTTGTTTCAATTATAGTTAGAATAATAATATATCGTTGGCAATGCGTTGTATTAAAATATGAAATTTGTTTTTGATGATTACGATAAAAGAAATAGATACAAAAACAAGCAATACCTATTACATATTTTACTACCTACAAAATGATTAAATTTTACAACAGTACAAAATTCGAAAAGTATTTACCCTGGGATTAAGTGTGAATTTTGTATAAATGATTATATTATACTTCCTCTTTGGTGGAATTCACTTCTAATCTGTCTCTAAATCCGTGTGAATATCTACGTGGAAACTTTTTTCGTGCTAAAAATTCGATGGAAAATCATTGGATTTTTTTCCAAAAACTTTCAAATCCTTCTAAAAACAAAAAAAACACCGAACGTTTTCAGAAAACCCTATTGAAAAAAAAAAGAAATCGCCGGCCGCGGCCAATATTTTTCTAATCGAAAATCGGACCCGTTCTCGTCGCTTTCTAGATGTTTTTCACACACGACTATTTGAGATCGGTTCCGCGCGCACAGTCGACGGAAGCCGAATAATATTTTCTAAAAAAAACCGACACGACGGGGAAAAAAATGTCAATGTTTATCTTCGCTTCCGGTCCATCTCCTAAGTAATCGAGGTGTTAAACAATGCGCGGCGGGTCTCGCGGGCTCTCGGAGTGTAGTCGTCAGCGTCAAGAAAACAAGTGTCAAGCGCGGTGGTATTAGACACGAATCGTCTGACGCGCGGTGCCGGGCGGGGGATTAATAACACGGCGGCGGCGGCGGCGGCGGCGGCCGGGAGACGGAAGTTTTCAAATATACACTCGCGGCAGTGCAGAAGAAACGCAATTAAAAACTAATTAAAATTCAATCGACCGATTGTTTTCATTATGTTCAATCACGGGCAGTGCACCCAAGTATTTTTCCCGGGTTGCCGATCAAACGAAAAACTTTCAATTGTCGGTATTTACAAAGTTTATACCCCGGTCGGTCCCCGCGCGTCTCTCGTTCGCATTGAAACATAAGAAAAGCCAGCAATTAATAACATCCAAATGAAAAGACCGGACGGGGACGGGAACGGCAATCGTGGACGGTATGAGAGGCGGGGGGGGCACAACTTTTTCGCCCCCTCCCCCCACCACCACAGTCGTCCGCCCTCTCGGCGAGCTCACTCTTTCTCCGGTTACACAGAGACCTACGCCGCCGCCGCCGCCGCCCCTAACAAACAATTAACAATGGGTTTTTGAAAAAAAATAAAGAGAGATAAAAAAAACTAAATTAGAAAAGCTGCCGCGGCTCGATAAACGCGATGAAGAACTGCCGCCGTTATTATACGTTTTATTATTGTTGCCGAGAACGGAACAACGGTTTCAATTAAAATTAACGAGAAAGGATGAAACCTTGGGGTTATTTTAAATAATAATAATAAAAATCTCGAGGCACCGCGCCACCTATTCGCTGCGGACCGTTTGAGTTTTCGCGTCCGCGGTTCGCCGACGACGTCGAGAGAGAGAGAGAAGGAGAGTTATTTTCCTTTCCGAATAAAACGCGCGCGTCAAATTCAATTAAGGCCGGGGAGGGGGAAAAAAATTATCTCCGCGGGTTTTCGTCGCCGACGCGCGTCGGCGAACGGGCGAGAACGTCGTTCGACGTGATAATCACTATTACCGGCAGATGTGTTGGCGATAAAATATTTATTGTAAAGAGCCGACTTATCTCGAACGGAAACCCAAAACGGTCGTCGCAGCGAAATACACGTCGTCGTCGAGTCGAAAGCGAAAACAAGAATGTGCACACGTATGAGAATATATTATATTGTTGTATACTCAAAGGTTTGACGCACACAAATATATTTTTGACGGTCTCAGATACTCTAACCGTCAAACAAGTATATATAACGGAAGACCTGACAACAGGCCTACACGACTATTTCCTCAAGTGACCACGATAACGAGCACTGCTTAATAGAAAAGTCGAATAGGTCTTTCCATGGGCGTAGCGAGTGTGGGACAGGGGAGGGCAAGTGCCCCCCCCCGCACTACAAACTAAATTGTATTTCTTATACCACACGTGTAAGTTTTTACAAATTGAAATATTAAATATGATATAAGTACATGAAGTCTAAAAATAGTTTAGTGGGACCAGAATATGTTAGATATGAACACCAAAGAATTCAAACTTAAAATAAATGATTTTGCCAATTATTACCAAATTAAAGACTTGGAAAGTGAAGCAGAATTATGGTACAACATCTGGAAGGAGAAAAAACTGGCTAAAAGCAAACTATCAGACATGGAAATGAGTGAAGTAGTAGAAGAAACAGATATTTTCTTTCCTAAAATAAAACAAGCCTTGCATATTTCTTTAGCTCAGCCATGTACAACTAGCACTATTGAGAGGTCATTCAGTACGTTAAGAAGGGTAAAGACTTGGTTGCGTTCAACGATGACGGAAAATCGTCTGAATGGTAAATCAAAATAGTTTTTTATATCAATGCAAATTAATAATTATATTAATCATATACAATGTAAATTATTTCAGGTCTATGCATACTAAGTGAGCATAGAAAGCTGCTAGATGAAAAAAAGGAAGAGATGCAACAGAAAATTCTCAGCAGATTTTGCGAAGACTCTAGACGATTGTCATTGTTATAATTTAAAAATAATGATTAATGAATAATATATTATAAATAAATACTTTTAAAAAAAATTGAGTTTTAATGATATAAAGTTGGCTACATCACTGCCCCCCCCCTGATTGAAATCCTAGCTACGCCCATGGGTCTTTCCAGGGTTTATTTCCCTTACAACTCTAAGGTTACTTTACACTCGAACAACTGACCACGAAGAATCGAGCACTGGATGTGGTTTTAAATACAATATCGTTTTAAAATATAATTTTCGAGCAGCGAGCCTCTTGGTTATTTTGAAAAAGGTAGTTTAATTTTTACACCGTTTATATTTTTAAAATAACTTAAACAAACATACAAAATATCGAGTACTCGTACGATAAAAGTGGAAAGAGTGACCCCGGTCGTGTAAAAAATTTAATGCGAACGTCTAATCTAAATCGTTTTTTTAAAAGCTTACTTAAAGCGGCCCGTTTCGAGATTTGCCGACGGTATGAGAACAAAATTCGCGATTTGTGTTTCGTTTTTCTCTTTTTTTCATTCCCAACACGTTTCACCGGATTTAAATACGGCATAGTTGTATACGCTCTTCGAGACACGCAATTCGTACCGCGCAAAGTAGACAGAGATAAATGTATTTGATGGATGACTTTCGATACGAGTAATATTATTATTCGTCGTCGTAGAATGAAACAGAATTTTTCCAATAATATGACGATATACGTAACTCACTGCGCATTTACATATTATTTTTTTGATACCGCGCAGGTAGATATCGATATCGATCACATCGTAGAAATATACCAATACCACATCGGTGCAGTCTCTGTAAGTTATTGTCGTTATGACTTGTTCGTTGAAAATCGTATCGTTCGACATGAACGTTTATTGGCGAGTTTTCAACCCGAATTCGATCGTCGTGATTTATCGCATATATACAATCCGGCAGCGTATCGACACTACTCAACAACACGATCGCGCACATATCTCTGTCTCGCGACGTGGCTAATTTATTTATTTATCGCGTATAATGGAAATAGTGTATACACTTTTGTTCTCGGGCACTTTAAAATGTATTTATCCTATAAAGTTTGTAATAAAGTAAACAACAAATGAATAGCAAAGTTTGACTACTCGTGGTAAAAATTTAGTATTCCAAACTAAAAACTTTTCCCAATACAATATTCATGAGCCATATAACGTTTTTAATGTCAGGCTTATAATACGCCACACTGTTTACACGTTGCCGTAACTGTAAATAAATAAGCAATAATATTGAAAATAATATTGTTGAATTTTAATTGCCGCTGAAAAATCGGCAACTGAATTTCTACCGATGCGAATTAATTTTAAATGATCGAAACTGTAAATGTATGCACGTTCTAAAAAATAAATCGAGAATAACGCTTATTTTTTACCGATATACATTTCTAAAAACCAAACGTAATATTATATTACATAATAATGTTTTCGATTGTACATCGACACCACGATAATAATTGACCGGTTAATTTTGTAACTATTAAAATATCGATCCACTTTTCGTGTCGGAAACCGTGGTAAATAATTTTTAACCGAAATAATATTCCTCGGATAAATTGTGTTTAATTAACTTTAGTTTAATTTCATATTTAATTATGATAGTCGAACGCTATTAGGATTAAGTAATCGGACCTAATTATAATATAATAACACTTATTATAATGCAATGTTTTTTGTTTTTTTTTACACGAGTCGAAAAAACCCAAAAAACTCAAATGAGTATAATATTTATCATGACAATGAAAACGAATTTTGAAAAAAAAAAACCCAATTATTTGCTAACCTTAACTAGAAAATGGTATCTAACGCAGAAGTCGAACGAAATAAACGAGCAATCAATATGCGAATTAAATTTAAACGTGCATTTATAAAAACAAATTTAAAATCGTGTGCGAATGAACTGTACCTACAAAAATATGATGAGATCCGATTATTGAGAAAAATAGAAAAACAATATTTCTACATTTCAAAGTGGTTTTAATTGTTGTTAATACGCGCAGGGTGGTGTATCATACTAAAGTGAAAAAACAAATTATTCTCCTAAGAAAAGTAACAAAATAGCACGTGAAAAACAAAAAATATTTCTTTAAAATAAGTCTGCACGACCCACGCGGATTTCATTGTACCGAGTTACGACATAAGCTAGTTACGACAGTAGTTTACTAAATACTTTGATTTCCCCGCGTTGTTTTGTGATACTTATTCGACCTAACTACAAAAAAACTGTTTATCGTACTCACCGACGTGTTTTGTTTTTTTTCAATACATTCGTTTTTACCTTTTGCAGATGAAAAAATCATTTGTCGTTGTGTTTTTTTTTTTTTTTTTACTATATTCGACTATTCCTCGTTCTACAGCGGAGGTGTTCTTTTTGCGCTGTGACATTTTTTTTCAAATATGATATTATTAATTCGCGCGCGCGCGAGTTTTTAGGATTAAGATTTTAATTACAGACAAAGCTCTATACGTCATGATAATATATCGATTATTTACTGCGACCGAGTGTATTGTGTAATCGCGGGGAGAAATAATAATCGCGCGAATTTCACTGGCGACATTTGATTTCGCATTATCGGCCCAAACGAATAACAGAAACGTTGGGCCGATTATAATTATAATAATAATATAGTGTCTACCGCGCACGACAAACGCCCAAAGATACCGGTCGCTAACCCCCCCGAAAACGGCAGTTATCGCGCATTAAATAATTACGCGCGATGCTGTCGCGATTAACGCTCGACGCGCCGTTGTTATACCGCGTCTTTCGCGTTCCATATAACGACTATACGCGTTGTCTCAGCCGCGGCCGAGGATCGTTTCGAGTCAGCGTTTTCATTGTTTATGCCTATTATTATGCCTATTATTATTATATCACACATAATGTATAATATTCTCGGGGACGTCGTCGAAAGGGCATCGTTTTCATTTTTAACATTATAGAGTGTATGTAACACAGGGTAGCGTGAGGAGGGACGACTTTAAAATCTAACATATATTTAGTTTCTCCGACCGCTCTCCGACATCTTTGAAGTGATTTCGCGTGGAATTGACACGTCCGGGGTGAATTTTTTCCCTCGAAACCCCCCGGGGAGACAAATCATTCACGGCCGTTACGTCCCGCATAAAAACAGTTTAAAATGTAATAAAACGTATTGCTTTAGTGTGTCGAGGAAAAAAAAAAAAGATATATATATATATATACGTGTGTGTGTGTATAGCAAAATACCCACGGCATTACGGAAGGTTTAGGACTTTCGCGCGGTCAACGTTTTTTTTATATTTTTATTTTTTTTCGAAAAAAAAAAAAAAAGCTGTCCCGGTATAATATGTCTTTGTCAATTTCACGACGTCCCTATTTTATTTCGTATTTTTTTTTTTTTTTTTATGCGATACAGTTTTTATTTTTTAAGGTCTGGACGAGGATTTTTATTTTAACGTATCGGTTGAATTTGTAAAACGCTTTATAAACGCACTTAAAGGAAATTGATTTTTTCATTCACTTCTTCCCCGCGCCCCGTATATACATAGAGGCTTTCGATAAACGACGTGTCGGTTACTCGGCAAAAACCCAAAATATAATTTACACTCGTCCATTTATTTATTCTCTTTGTGTATTATTATTATTATTATACCGAGACGGCTCTAAAAAATATATATATACAATATATATTTAACGCTCGCGATTTTACGATTTCGTTGGCAGGTGTAAACGTCGCGCGCGCATTCAAATGAATATCGTCCATGTACTTTGTTGTTTTTCGTTCGAAACGAATTTGTGCATACTTCAAAACAATAACAACAATAATATGACTTTGAGTAATTAATATGATATATTGTTACGTTACGTCGTCGTTAAAGTTAATTTACGCGCCTGATTTTAACTCGAAAAATTAAAAATCGCTTCTTTCATCTTTTTACAATACCAACATACGTATATATACGTATCTGATAAATATATCAAACTCGAAAACGAACAGAAAAATCCTAAATACAACTATTTATTATATGTAACGGGTATTTATTTTTAAATAATAATATGTAGTTTTATACGTTGACCGACGAGTACGCCCCGACATTGAGTATTAAGTAAAATTAATTTTTTCATTTTATTTAAAAGAAAAGCCATGACGCGAGTGCACACTTTTTATAACAAGTACGTTTAAAAGTAAACCAAACCGAATTCAAAGTTTAAAAGATCTTTCGAGATCCGTTCGAGGCGGACAATTCTAAATGCGAATTTTATAAAAAAAAAAAAAAATCAACACAACCCCATTATATTATTACGAGTATATTATTATTATTGTATTATATTATTTACGTGAAATAGAAACGTGTCGATTATTATCTAATTCGAACAATTTTCAATCGGGCACGCGGAATAAATGTCGGGCGAGTTTTTTTTTTTTTATATATATATAAAATAAAGCGCGTGTTCGTGATACAAATGAATTCGTGATATTATTGTGTTTTTTAGCGGTTTCAACAACCGTATAATATGTAAATCAGCCGTCTGAGATATGCTGTGTGTAGACCGAGAGTAAGTTGGAACTTCAAAGTCTCCCTAGCACGCAACTCGGTTCGTCAACACACGTTAATAATTAAAACTCGGGTTTGTGTGTGTATTTTAAAAAAAGAAAAGAAAAAAAACTGCTTGATATGTATGTTGAAAAAAATCTAAATAATATACTGATATTATATTAGTATGCGAGCAATAATTCGTTCGAAATAATAAATACTTTGTGTTCGGCGATTATACCGGAAATAGACCGAAATAGATTAATTTTTTTTTTCAACGTTTTCAGCGCGGAAAAGTACACAATGTCAGTAGTCGTTGAATAATATTTAATTGCATAATAATATTTTAATACGCCTATTATTATCATAAAAATAATTAAAAATCGTCAAATGTTGTACGAGTGATTAAAATCGCCGGTAAAAACTACAAAACATATGAGCTCGTTTTGTTCGAATAATAATCCTCTGAAAGAAATTTTACCAAAAATTATATTTAAAAATCATAGCGTTCTTCTAGTGGACGTTTAATTCGTGATTCGCTTAATTAATTCGTAACTTATGCACGACTCGCTATACTATTACATAATATATTATAAAACAAACGCGTCCATTAACACCGTCGATTTCGTAACGTATTTTGAAAGAGGTTTATAAAAAAAAATAAATAAATAGTCAACGAAAGTAAATGTTTGTAAATTGTTTGTAATCATAATGTATCATGAGTGTATTATGCGATGGAAACGGCCGATCGCTCGTTACAACCAGCGATTCGTACGCGATATAATTTTATAAAAAGGATGAAAATTCGATTTTAATCATTAGATCTATTTCGAAACACGGGAGGCGGATAGACATTCGGCGCGCCACCTGCGCACAGCTATAGTCGTAAACGCGCGCAGGTACGAGAACACAATTTAACGCTCGCGATGGTATCCGAAATCGTTTTACTAAAATTGCACCCCAATAATAATAGTTAATATATATATTGTCTGGAACGAGTGTTTAGGTACAAGACGACAAAGATTAAGTAATAATAGGTACCTACCGCCCGACCGTTATTATAACCACACCAGACGTATCGCTAAAAAAAAAAGAAAAAAACGCTTATGCACACATACGTCTCGCTGCTGGGGTTTTCGGCCGGGGGGCAAATTATTAGATAAAAATTCGACACGCTCGTCGGGTCGCGATAATTGTTTTACCATAGTGTGTCGTATGATTTCTTCAGAGCGGTCTATTCTCTCTATGTGTCGCGCGGCGATGTGATTTCTAAAACATCATGTCCGTCCGCCGACAAGTAAATGCGAATAAATAATAATCGACAGATGTAATGAAAAATACGCCCGCCGTCGATTTTCAGGGATTGGGGAACGGCCGGATCCACTCTGCGCGACGGACAAGACGCAATGGTACCGTTGACGGATACAACGTGTTAGTTTTGAAAGCAACGATAATAAATAACGCATTTCGATAGAGTAGCGCCGGCGGCGGAGCCATTTTTTTTTCTTTTTACGAAATCGCGTACGAAAACCTATTATTACAAGTCGAAATTACTTTAGACGTTTTCGTACGTAATCTCGGCCGGTTATTCTTTTTTCGGATTTCGATGAAACTGATTATTGACCGTTCGCGGGTCCGATGATTTGCTTTCGGGAAAATGTAATCGTTAACAGTCGACCCCGTACGGATTTCTGCTGTTTGTACTGTTTCGTCTTTTCTTCTTCGAAAAACTAAAGAAATACAATCACCGCATCAAATATGAGTCGGGGGTTATGCTTTTCCGCCGAAATGAAAAAAGATTCGAAATCTGATTCGATTATATAGTTTGAGAATCATACGGAATTATCCGGGAGACCACCACAAAGAGGTGAGTTTTTTCTATTTTATATTTCCCTTCATTTCGGTAGTTTCGATAGGTTTACTAGTGATAATTTTCAATATCTATTTTATCTATCTATATTACGGTAAATAGTTTCATTGTCTTTTATTGCGTTTTCGATGATTTCGATCGAATTTGAATGCGATTATTCCGGTTTTGTCCGATAAACATGCAACTGTTGCGTTCTATTATAGAGTCGTGGTAATTGATAATTCAACGTCACACGGATTATCCCGTCGTCGTTCAACGACACCGATTACTCGATGGATTGGCGTGTCGGATACGTTCGTCGGTAGGTTTTCGGGCGGATAGAAGCGGATCTGGCGGAAGCGAGTGTGTTATGACGACGACGATTGTCCGCGGCGGCATTGGTGTCGCGTAGAGGGAGAGAGAGATCATTCGCCCCGCAGAGTACACGACGTCTTGTGCACTGTGTTCGCGTGTGTTTTATATTGTTATTATCGTCGTCGGCCGGCTCGACGATGTATAATAACAATAATAATGATTACAATGAGTTCTTCTGGTAACGACGACGCGGCGGCGCGGCTCGTGAAGCAGAGGAGAGAAAGGACGCGAGAAAAGCCGGACAATCGCGCGGGCGTGTGTGTGCGCGCGCGTGTACGACGACGACGACGGCGAAGACGTCTCGCGCCCGGGTC
This sequence comes from Drepanosiphum platanoidis, assembly GCA_948098885.1. Lineage (NCBI taxonomy): Eukaryota > Metazoa > Arthropoda > Insecta > Hemiptera > Aphididae > Drepanosiphum > Drepanosiphum platanoidis. The sequence continues at coordinate 10,076,831 of OX402528.1, forward strand.
AGGTATTATTGTTAAATAACGACGGCGTAATATACGCGGAGGAGGAAAAAAAACTCGCGGCTACTTGCGGGCCCCGCGTGATTTGCGACTATTTATTTTTTTTTCTTTTCGTTTCAATAAAACACGCGCGTTATCGCGCACAACAACATAATATTATACCGCATGATGTAGATGTTAAACACACGAGTAGGCGCGCGTACCCGCGCGTGAGGTGTACCCACCGCGCACGTTTGATTGTTTAATTAAAAAAAAAAAAAACCGAGAGAAAAAGGATCGCCAATCGTGACGCGACGGAGAGAAAAAAAAAAAAGAGCGGAATTATTATTATAATAATGCGGGTAGGTATAGTAAATAAATAACAACAGCAAAAAAAAAAAAAAAAAACATAAAACGTGAACCGACGGCGAGACGCCGTTGTTGCGGTGTGAACGGTAGCAATTATTATTACTTTTCGGCCGCGCGCAAAAGTCGCGCGGCGCGGTCTCGGGTTCTTCCGCCGCGGCGCCCGCCGATTTTTGTCTCATCGTCCGATGTTTATCTCTCGCGCGCGCGCGCTCTCCGCGACCATTGTGAACAGGGACGGAGGAGAAGAAAAAAAACGATTAAAAAAAAGAAAAAGAAACGCAGAAAAAAATAAATACGAGCGGCACCACTCGGCGGCCGTGTGCACGATCTTGCGAACCGCACGAGAGACGGCGGCGGCGGCGGCGGCGACGGCGACGGTCTCGCGCGCGCGCTTTTCTTCTGATTACTTTTTTTTCTTCTTCGGTTTTTTTCTCTCTTAATATCCTCGTCCGATCGCGACGTATTGTAGTCGTTATCGCCGCAGTGACTGGTCTTGTGACTTTATTTCTTTGCGTTTTGCGCCAACGCGTCGGACTGAACTCCGATTATGTTTCTGTAATGTTATTTCGAGCGAAACCACCGCGGTATCGTCTCGTTTTTTTCTTTCCTAGTTTACCGTCGTCGTCCCGTCAAAATTCTTGACCGGTAGCGAATCTAACCCGTATTTATATGGAATGAAAACATTATGTAAGAAGTACACGTCTCGTCGGCCGTTATGTGAAGAAAAAGTTCGACTGCGATTTCTAGAAATATGCAAAAATATTTACGCATTTACGCGTATGGAAAATGTTTATGAATTTCTTTCCGATTGAATGGAAAATATACTCTCTTTCATATGTTTCGTATACCTACAGAGAGTCGACGAGAAAACAATATTTGTATTCGTTAAAAAAAATCTATGCGCGCAATTTATTTTTCAATTAAATACTAGTAACTGATAGATGATGTTGTTTTGATTAGAACTCAAAGCAGTGGGCGTGATTTTTTTTTACTTAAATCATAAAACATTAAAGTAATACGTCATTTTTATGTCATTATAATATGTTTACGTTGAAAACAGTCTTTCGTAGTGAAATTTAAAAATATCTAATAATTTTTGTCGACTAAATGTTTAAAAAATAAATAAATATTAAACATTATCACTTAGGAACCATTTATTTTCGTATAAAAATAATCTCTATAATTTGTTCAAGAACTTTGGAAGATTTATTTATTTAACACACGTGGAAAAAATAAGAAGGAATGTTTTCAGTGGCCCAACTTTTTGTTTAAACGCGTGTAAAATTGTTCCCTAAAATATGCATTCATTTTTTCCCTATACAAATAGTCAAAATTTTACTACCTATATCGACCTATAATTTAACAGTATTTTTATACAAACCCAAACTGTAATTAAAATAAATATAAATTTATATAACGCGGGCTATTTGGGCACGATCGCCTCTTCAACCCCCTCGTATTTAGTGCCGTTTTACGAGTAGTTTTCCCCTTTTAATACTCGAATAAACAAACGGACATTTTACCGATCGATTTTCACTATAATATAATTATTTAGAACCTTTATGGAAAATGTTTTCGGATAAAATAATCAATAAATCTACTGCGGTTATATTATCTAAGACGTTCTCGATCGTAAAATTATTATCCTATGGAACTCTCGAAAAACACTCTTTTCGTCCGGTTTTTATAGGTCGTTTCCCCCCCCCCCCCCCGGTAAGAATTCAATCAATTCAGTCCCGAGAACTACGGATTCATTAATCATTACTATTATTTGACCTACCTATACGTATACACATGGATAGACGGATGGATATTATATTGAATGCGGCGGCAGTTTATTAAAACCTCGTGCAGAATATTACGAGTTTAAGTTTACAATTTGCGGTCACTGACGGAAACTTATCCGCAATGTAAATCGGAAGAAGCCACCAAAGTGTACAGCGGATGAAGTGATTAACTTTACCTATATAAGACCCGCCGCCGGATTCCAAATGGATTCCGCGCATCCGGCCCGAAGTTTGTTATTAAACTATTCACGAATAATAAAAGGGACGAGTCGTCCGCCTTGCATTGTACTTGGGCAGCCGCGGCTTACGGAGTAACGTGTTAATTGACGAAGACGCGCGCGCGCGCATATCCTCGGGGACGCCGTGGAAAATCGGAAGTAGCCGTTTCCCCCGCCGGATGCCGTGGCCTAGCGCGGAGGCGATTAATCAACACAAAAGATGTTCGCTAAGATATACACGGGCCGCGGCGGCGGACGACCCCCGCGCCCGCGCATAGTCTCTCTCCTCTAATGGACTTTGCAAAGACCGGGAATTATAATCAGGTCTTAATACACTGGCGAAAGCCTTTGATTCTGTGCCAGTTCCTTACTAATTGGCGATCCGTCATCCTACGGCAAATTAACGTATCACCGTGCCGAACGCCGCCGCCATCCACGATAGATATTTTTGCCCGCGTGCGAATCAATCTCTATAATATAATTAGATAAACACAAATAGGCGCACTGCGGCGTACACACACACACACACATATATACCGCACGTTAATAATATACGCGTGCGCGATTGTCGTCGGGGAATGTCGAGAGATACATCCGCCTACTCTTTTTTTAGGTTAAGACATCAAAAACGTCCGATTATATCCCAACAGAATAGTGCAATAATAAATTACATTTACCAGTTACTACCTACCATGCTAATCGACTACAACGTCGATATCGATATATTTGTTTGTAAATATTGTAATAGAAAAAAAGATTGTCATTACTCACGTCGTTATCTGAGCGCTGTAATTCTGTACTCGGATCCCCAATGCATATTATTACGTTTATATAGTCTTAAAAGTCATAAGTGTCATATTATATTGTATTACTTTTGAATTAAAGTAAATGCTTTTTCGTTTTTCCTTTATCTTAACTTGAAATTGCAATGGCTAAGAAACGCGACAGTAAAATTGTTTATTAATATTTTCAAACAAAAATATTTATAAAAATTTCTAAAATTATCACCGGTCAGTTTGAGCGAGTTTAAACAGGATTTTGTGTTACGAACATTCATATAGAGCTGTTCGAATAACGACTGAAAATGGTATAATACAGGAGCTATCTACAAAATCACGGTACTCGAACTTCCACCTGGACTAATAATATCGTGTGATAAAAAATCGTTCCTTGACATAAATTCAAATTTAAAATGAATTATATAATACATGTTAATGAGTGTAAATGGTTTTTTATTCATTAAAAACAATGATTCACTGGAGATGTGGGAGTCGATCGGATCAACGTCTGCAATGTCGAAAATAAGTACGTCCTCTCCCTCCACCCCCCCCCCTCATTTGAAATTCCTGCGCTGATGTGTCGTACGGCTAGCGTTTCGACGATTGGGGATAGGAGGGAGGGGAGAAATATCGCGAATGAAAATTGCGCGTTCGATAAAAAATTAAAATCGTACGACCGCGACGAGTTTTCATCAAACGAGTGGGAACAAAAACGCTCGCCGCGGCGGCGCGCCGTAATGATATTATTGTCCTAAAATATAATCATAATGCGCGCTCAGAAAATAATATTATTACCGACCCTCGCTCGGATACAGTCTTTAAAATATTTACATAATTTATTATGAAAAAAAGAAAGAAAAAAACGCGCTCCATATTGTCGACTAATTTAATTGAAATGTTATTTATTTATAGTTTCTTTAACTGGAATCGACCGCGGTTTTAGTTTTTTCTAGTCATAAACTCACATAAATCCACATCAACATTTTACTTAATATAATATAGAAAGTACGCGGAATTCACGGTCGTTCATAGTAGTCATAGACTGCGCGAACGATAAACATTTACTTGGATTGTTCCAGACGGAAAAAAATGTATTTTTAATTCAAACACGAATAACGAATAATGACGATTGAGAAAAGTCGCAAACGTTCGCGCTTTTCCGACAGTGTTTTAGAAGCGATTTAAATTCACAAACCGCATCGTGTCGAGCGCCGCGACGCGGTGGCTATTGTTTTTTTTTTTTGCCATTCGACGTTCGAGAACTCGTTTTACGAAATATTGTATTCCCCACAAATATTTACCACCGCGGTCTGCGGGTGATATAGTGCGGTTTAAAAAGGGTCTGAGGGGACACCCATCTACCGCCGAACAAATTACCATACAAGACACAACAGAGAGAAAAGTGCTGATATTTATAAAAAAAAAAATCCGCCCCCGCCGCCGGGGGTGGTGTAAAAAAAAAAAAGAAAAAAAAAGAAGAGAATAACCTCTGTATCCGTTTATTTAAACGAACGTTGATACGAGGGATCGCATATTCCCAGTTCATTTGCAAATCCTGCGGGATACCATTTCACGCGAGTGTGTGTTACACATTCAAATGACCTCCCCTCTCGCGCACCCGCGCTTTATATATCGTCCCGTCGTAGCAAATCCGTGTATCCAGTGTAAACAAAAGGTTTTTCATAAAAACATATATGATTATTAATAAACAATGGATTAAACAATGGATTTCGAAACATACACGATATTCGCGCTGGCCCGAATAGTGAAAAAATATGGCTTTTCACCCTTTACACACACGCACACACAATGTAATTAATTAAAGGTCTCGCGATGACGTCACGGTTTTCCCTGTTCCAGAAAAATTAACGTTTTCCACTTCGATCTGTCAAAAAATAACAACAACTATAGTAATAATAATAATAGAATACCATTGTGACCCCTGTAAACGTGTTCATTTAAAACACGCGCCTCAATGTTGGATTCTAAATAATCATCGACGATCCATTATAGTGATTGTTTTTAGAAACATAAAAATTAAAAGTTATCGTTTATTATTGACATTCTATAAACGAACATATTATCGATCATTTAACGAAATGTATATAAAGTGTGTACGACATTTTCAAATAAATTAAAGCTCTTAATTTAATGAAAAACAAACCCATTTGTTTTGTTTTTTTTTTCCCCGACGAAATAAATATTTCACTTTCGCAATGCAGTAGGTGTTACGCCGAGCTCGGGGAAAATAAAAAATGAAAACAATTCGAACACCTATTAGAATATTGTTTTCGAGACGGCCGGAACTGTTTTTCGACAGCCCGAGCGTTATGGACAGTTATATTATTTACACGGCGGCGCGGCGCGGCGGCGGCGTAATCTTTTTATTCATAATACGTACTGGGTATATTTCATCGGGTAAATAAGAGAAAGGCGCGAGATCAAAAGCCGTCTGGAAATTATGAAAATAACGAAATTCGCTTTTATAATGTTATAAAAAAAAAAAAAAAAAACTAAAGGAATAAATAAATGAATAAATAAATACAGAAAAAAAAAAAAGAAAAAGAAAAAAAGTAACCGAAACAAAAAAAAAACAAAAAAAAAACGTCCATATAATGTATACTGTTGCGCACTTTGATCAGTTGATATAGAGTTTATTTTGTCTTCTCGCCCCTCTATTAAAATGCACAAACGTATTCGATTCTCTGTGGACACGTCTCCGATGAATATCCATGAGCCGATTTGTAGGCAAACACAGCCGGACACCGGAGAACGGACGATCATCAAAAGCCGCGCGCGCAGAGCTGTTAATTAACTTGCTCATCGACGCGCCGAAATTATTCATCGGTTTTGATTGGGACCGCCGTGCGACGAATATACGGGTCCGGTACATAGTGTAATAAGTGTGCCGGGGGGGGGGGGGGGCGAGATTAATCGACGTTTAATCATTTCGCCACGTAAATCGGGCCCGGACGCTTCGGATTGATATTAAAAAAAACACACACACACAATGGACCTGACCCGTTATTCCCGAGATCGATGATTGTCGTACGCGCGAAAAAAAACGACGGTGTAACGTCATTCCCGAGATATCCGAGATGTACGTGTAAAAGGTGTATTTGACGAGAGGAAAAAGGAGAAAAAAAAACCGATAGAATATCGAGAGTTCAGAATAATATTATATAAATCGTCCGCGAAAACTCGCTGAAAAACACCTTGTTCCGCCTCGTCGATAAACGCGTATTGTTATATTATTATCATATTTTTTGCTATTATTAATCGATACGCGCGAGAACTGCAGTGAGCATAGTGAGTACTACGAAAACGAGTAAGTACCCGTCTAAATCCTTAAAAAAATATTTTTTTATTTACATTTTAAAAATAATATAATGAAAATTATTAAACTCTGCGTCAATTAAAAAAAAAAAAGAAAAAAATCTGATTTTTTACCCCGTAATTCTGCTTTTAAAAATTAGTAAGTATTAAATTGTATGTATATACGTACATAACAGTACCTACTACATTGTTGTTGAAATATTATTTAAAATATTTTTGATTTTCGAGCACTTTTATTCATCGCGAAACAATGTATAAAATGTATAAAGTAAAGATCCTACGCTTTAATTTTTAATTTTAAGAGATTTCGATTTCGTATTATTTTTCTTTTTTTAATATTGTTGTTCTCGTTTTTGTTTTTGAACAAAACGATGTTGTTGTTCCGTATCAAAAATTTGACACCCCGGAAACGTCTAATCTATTGGTCGCTAGTACGAGTCAACTGTATTTTGACTTGGAATATTTAAACGCTCATCTATAGTTACGTTTTTTCACTATTATTTGGGCAAGTTTTATAATCGTGCGAGTTGTGCGAGTTTTACCGTTGACCGTGTATATGGTATAACGTCTACGTCGATTATGTGTTTTTACATAAAACGAATGACCCCGTATGACCAATAATAATAATTATATATCATAATGGAATAAAGTTTAAATGAAAAAATGATAATTTTACTATTTATCGATATTGTTATTTTTAAATTAGAAATTAAACATTGTGCGTTTGAACAGTCGGTGTGAAATGTGTTATTTTTAAATTAGAAATTAAACGTTGTGTTTGAACAATCGGGTGTAAAATGAAACAAAATGTGTTAATCGGAGATAAAGACATTAAAACGGGGGGAAATAAAAGAATTCCATGTTAAATGAGAAGTGGCTGGGGTTTTTAATAAAAGCAATTAACATAAAAAATACCGTTGGGGGATCGAAAATCAAAAAGACATTAAACGTCGGTATTATAAGATATTCAAAAGGGCTGCGCGGAAGTCTTCGAGTAGGGAATAAGGAAGACAATGAAAAATCGTACTTACGGCACAGATAGCTTATTCTTGTTGGAAAACATAATATTGTGTAGAAGAACTAAGCGACCGTGCACGGACGGTAGAATTACTCTAGACTCGCAGATTGGATTGAGGTCCGAACGCAGTAGAAAATGATATAAAACAATAAAAATCCGAGTCTGTTGATCATGATAAGACGTATTTTCAAACCGCGGACCGATAATATACGGAGGAACACACGTGACAACTGCAGAAGACGAGATCAGTGAGAAGAAATACAAAAAAATTCACAACTGCTTCGAGCGGAAACGCGAAAAAAAGTTTGACCCGTTTTAAATCGAATTCAGTACTCGATTTTCAATTATTGCAATCATATTTGTTCCGCGGAACGCAAAAATCTGATCGCGCATATGAAATTCATACCGAATTCGGATTATTCTATTCTAACAATATTCCACAGAGTTTAATAACGATTGTAACAACGATATTATTGTACGCCGATAAATTAAATACAACTAACGATGGAAGTATAATACTTGTACATAATAACAAATATGATTTGCCGACCGTCGTCGTCGCGCTCTGTGTGTTGTTGTACTTGGGATTAATTATAAACTTATAACGAAACGTGTACTATACGGCGTTATATTATTATATACCTATAACCCATTACGATCAAAATAAATTAAACTGTTTTCGTAAAACTTTTAATGGCACAAGTATTTGGTTTGACGTAACAACGTCCTATCTATTTTTAATAATAAAACAAAACTTTTTCGAGCTTATAGCTAACGGTTTACCGGTGTTATTGTTTTGAAATTTCTTTATCGGTGAGTGGCGACTGCAGCACCTATCATGTCATACCGTAATTACGAAATCGATAATGTCGGTATAGTTAACAATAATTCCGTACGGGTAAGTCGTCGACGGTCGGTGTTTCTAACCCACCGTTCGATGAATTTTAATCGATTTAAAACAATAATTACAACAACAATTCGATGGCAACGAGTTGAACGTATGAACGTATATACACGAACCGATCGAGTCAAAAGTCGCAGTGAAAAAATGTCATAATTCGGACCGTAAGTCGTTTCGTCTAGAAAATTAGTCTAAAATGAAATATTATGTACTCGCATACAACGGTCTATTCAATATAGGTGTTTGTATTTCGATAATAATTGTGTGAATTGTCGTCTTGCGCGAAAAACACATTTTTTTAATGAGATTTTTTTTTTGCTATCCATTAATCACACATGAAAAGAAAAAGAAAATAATAGGTCGACCGGTATATTTTACATTAATGCAATATAAAGAGTAGCGAGTGAATTTCATTCTTTGGCGAACATTTCACGTTCGTTATACGAAATAAAGTGCACAAACAATAAAGTACATAAAAGTGAAATACTATATTGTTCATGCGTATACCAGTATGAAATTATTAATACGTTCAGTTACGTTTATTATGATTATTTTAAACAAAGTTGATTTCAGTCGACATATTACAGTGTGGTAAAATCGGTTTAAAATAAATGAAAGACCGAGCATTTAATAAACGGCTATTGAAATATCTAAAATTTTAATTACATTTACAAGAAGGATATGCACTTTTAGCGAAGGAAAGATAATTGATCACGAGGCTATTTGAGTATATATAAATATACTTTTTTCCAGTAAATCGATAATGTCAGCGCGAACGCGAATAGTCCTATGAATAACCACCTAGATCCGGTACATTTACACACGTTTTCACTACAAAAACTAACAATCCATTTCTTTGATCGCTTATGGCTTGTGAATAGTCATCATTCGATGTAAAATATTTACCTAATTTTTTTAAATTTTGTATTTAACCATTAATTGTAATTTACGAACGATATCGGTGGTACGAGCAACTTTAAAAAAAAAAATAAATACCTATTTTTGACGTTTGGCTAATCCTCGAGTTTATCTACTTACAAAATTGCAACATATTTCGCGAGAAAATAATATTATGTATATATCGTCGCGTTATTAAGTATAAATAAAGGTGTAATTAATATAAATATTTACTCTAAAAATGATGTAGTCGGGGTACAGTTTAGTTATTTGGTTTAAATATACTCGTTTAATATCGTACGTTATACTTGCTTATATAAGCATATTAATAAATGATTATTATCTATTAAAAGCCAGTACTTATTTGAGTAAAATACTAGCAATATTGTAATATTATTACTGATAGGACGATAATAATTATTATTTTACGATACATTTTATAATACTGCAATTCGTTACCGCGTTTGTACAAAATAATTCGTAAAATGTGTACAATCATTTATTGAAGGGCTGAGCTTATATAATAATTATTATAATAATCATTAGAGTAAGTCAAAGTTTTCGAGCGAGACGACTTGTTTTAGTGAAAATAAAAGAGTTGAAAAAAAAAACAAATTGTTTTCAATGCGTCGTCGTCTACTTAGTGTTTCGAGTGGAATTATCGCGCGGTTTTGAAATTAATAATAAAACGAGGGAGTAATAATATAGGTTCTACTTACGACCAGCGTTGAGAAGTAATATTCGTTTCTATCATTGAACTCCCGGCGTTAGAACGGCTTTTGTGACGACAGTACGATAAGTGGAGCTTCCGACGTAATTTATTATATAATTAAAAAACAAACAAAATCGATCGAACAAAACGAACAAAAACTACAGAGCGACGAATTGACATAAAATTTCGGAGGACAATGCCCGATGACGATTGGAACAAGACTGAAACGGTAAACGTTGATAATAAGAAAGCCAACGACGATTTCCGTGCTCATAATATTTACTCATCGTTATCTCTATTTCCGGGTCTGCCCGTTGTGTTATCACTGTTGTAAGCGATGTGGCAACGACTACGCCCATCGTTTTGTTTATTTATTCGGACTCGTTGTCTCGTCGATTATAGTATACGCTAATAAAAACCGGATTCGATTGGTTTGAAATGTTTGAACTTTGAACACGGTCGCGTATATTTCTTCGCCAAAGACGACGAGCTAATAGTTTTCGCGATTATTATTTTTTAAATTTCACATCGACAAAGTTATTCGGCAAAACGCTTGACGGTCGGAATAAATCACAGATAAGTAAAAAATATTAACGATTTGGGATTTCGACGCGCTGAGCAAAAAAAAACTTTTTTGTTGTTTGATTTAAAAATGAAAAGACACCGCCAAGCTCACGTCTCGCCTACACCAAAACCACCACTGCAGGAATAGGTCGGACGTCCCTGATGACATCCTGTCCCTATAATTATTACCGTTTATCGCAAAGTAAAAATAGCACCGTGCGTATATAATATGTTTGGACTTTTGAAAGACATAAAATTTAAGTTTTTTAATAATTTTACGATTTATAATAAAATTAATTATTAACTGATGTAATTTTTCGAATGTATATGACAAAAAAAAATTGGTAAATTTCACATCCGGTGTCGATAAGAAAATATTTGATTTCGTTGTAATGTTTTTTTTACAGTACAGTTTGCGTGAAAATAATCAAAAAATTATTTCAGGCCCATTTGTAAACTACACCCCACCCGAAAAAACCATTCAAGCCCATGTTAACTATACTATATTGAATGACACGTCGTCTACCATCGTTTTCTTTAGAAACGTATAAATAAATAAATATAAACATAAAATATGAAAACGTCGACGTTTATAATAATTTATAGTATTCGTTACTACACACCCGATATACACGAATATTATAAACTATCGATACGTTTTTTTTTTTTGGAAAATGAAAATCGTTTTGTTTGCGGCTCGCGAGCGTTTCGTGGTCTAAAATCTCGGCCCTCCCCACAGCAGCGTCCCCGATCTACGCGATCTACGCGCGTCATTCGAATAATAATTTCGCGTTTCGCGCCCCGCGTAATCGGATAGTTAATCGGACTATCGGCGATCGAAGAGAGAGACACGGGGAGAATTATAGCCGGCTCGAATCCCGTTTGTTTTATGGGGTTTGTTTTATTATTATTATTATTTTTATTTTTATTTTTTTTTTTTATATTATATATAGTAGATCGCTGGTATTTTTCATCTCCCGCGTATTATATCAGCGGCGCGCGGTAATATCTCTAAGGCGGAGGGAAGCGAAACCATTTTTCCTCTTTGTAGGAGTGTAATAGCTACTCCTATTTGGAACCGTTTGTGCTCGCTCCCTGGGGTGTCGTGAAGGATGCTTCTTTTCTTCGGATCCGTAACGTATATACATTCTCTCTCTCTCTCTTGTTTTTTGACGTATACACATAATAATCATTGCGTATCAACTCGGCCATTGTTTTCCGGCACCGTTTAAATCGTCAGCGATTTATGATCGCGGAAAAGAGAGTAAAAAAAAACTAAAAGAATATAATCTACAAAAAGGCAATATTATACTCGTCCGCTTTTGGATTAAATCGATCAAATATTCGATCGCAATTTTTTCCATTTCGTCCGTCGTTATTACACCGGCTCTTTAAACAATATATATTTATATGTGTGTGTTTTTTTTTCTGTTCTAACCGAATATAACGTTTATCGGGCACCTAGGTACGGCGCGGCAACGTACGCCACCACCTACCGTATGCTACACGTTTCTAGGCGAATTACGTATAGATATATAGAATTAGTGGATGGATGAAAAAAAAATATATATATTAATTTATCGTTTCGCCCCGAAATTACTGGCAACGGCCAGCCGGTGGCGCGGAGAAGAGAGAGAGAGAGAGAGAGAGGTAAATGCCATCCAATTGATCGAAAAAATAATAGTTATAATAATAATAATAATAATAATAATAACAGCCACAATAATAAATAATATATGGGAGCAGCGTAAAAAGAAAGAAAAAAAAAGTAAATGGGGGCAGTTCCGGGCACATAATTCATATATACGGCGACGGCGGCGGCGTAAGGCGAGCAATTTTCTGTAAACGAAACCCAATCGTTTTGAGAACATAATCAAAGCCCCGTAGGGTTCCCGCGTGTAACGCATTAACCGCTACTTCATTTTTCACATTTTCCAAACGTCTACGTGCACATTATGTGCTGTTAGATTTATATATATGTATTAGTACACACATATATATATATATGTTTTTGCTTTTTTCGGTATTTATTATTATTTTTTTCTCGCTCACGCGTGTGTACACGACATTGCGTTTATGCGATATTTTGTTTTCTCTTCAATTTAAAGAGAAAACCGCACCCGTTGAAAGATTGCAACTTTACACGAATGAGCGCAGCGGCGGCGGAGGAACAAAAAAAAATAAATACTATACAACACGTCGAGTGTTATCCCAATAATTCTTATTTATTTTTTTCGTTCGACGCGTGCGTTTTCCCGTCAACGACTCCTCCCGATCGCATGTCTACCGTGCAATTCGCTATTCTACAACCTATATACTATCCGTGTAATACAATATTGTACACCCTCTACACATCTCACTGACCTATATCATATTGAATAGTCTTTAATGACGTAGGATGACCACATGTTATATATTATTGGGTGTATGCGCGTTATGAATTTGAATAGATCGTGAAATTATCGTTATTATATTATTTAAATACGTACGAGTACATACGTGTTGATTTAACGTTATAATACATTTATTATATTATATTATATTTTTGCCCCCACCACGAACTTGTTCAGTGGGGCCCATTATCTTTTCGACGAAGAAATAAACAAATAATAATTATAATTATAATATATATACGAGATATATATGTATTTTAAATAGAAATTTGTTTGTGTTTAGATTTTTGCTTAAGCTTTATAGCAGAAAATAGAAATTTTGCTTCGAAGAATTTAACACGTCTACTTGTATACAAGTATTAAGTGTGTATTTATACACGGAGATAATTATTATTCAAAATACATTAACATTATTATTTCTGAGATATCTAAGACCTAATATTTCAATGCTAATTGATTTATTTTATAACATTGAATTTCGTTATACTTAAAATATTCTCAAGCCGTTAACACATAACATAATATAATAACATGTAGTTATAAGTTTATATATTATAATAATATGTAGGTACTCAATACAAATTCATTATTGGATCATTCTTTTTCTTTTTTTTTTATTATTAAAGCATGATTAAAATTAAATTATGTATATTACCGACTGTGTATAAATTAAACACAATTACTAACATGTTAATTGATTGAGCTACCTAGTACCTATATAGTTATGAAAAATAAACAACTTTCACTTATCCAAAATCAAATTTGTTAATCTCAATACGCGAATAAACATGGCGCATTATTATTAAACGTATGTTAAATTTGTTTTAAATTCGAGTCGCGATATTTATACGCCGCGATTGTAAAACATAAATAATATAAACAGCTATGAAACGTATTCGACGAATGACAAAATCAATTTCAAACAAATTTAAAATGATAGAGTGTTTTTTCTAAAAACGAAAAACCGTGTAAAACTATATAACGCGCGAGATTTTAAACAAATGATAATTTTAATTATACATCAAGACGGCAGTCTCGTATACGATTATTAGCTTAATTGTTACCTAATTAGCATTTCAAATACAATGACTTGTCTTAGAACTCTGATTTTTATTGGTGTGTAAAAGGATAGCGTAATAAAAATAATGCGCACGAGTAATTAACTTTTCGTATTTTTTTTTTAAACGCCGCAAAGACGCCAAATTAACAAATTAACTCGATATATTTAAAATTTAAATTAATTTAATTTCGAGGCGACGGCGGAAAAGTACACACTTTGAGCGTGCTCCGTCGTTTCCGGGCAAATTAATGTTAAACCGAAATTATACATTCCGCGATGTTCACATATGGACATTGAACGTAAACAAGATACCGAAGCAATACGTAGTTTGATATAAAGAAAAACATACTCGTTAAACAAACTAAAATCTAGTTTGATTTTGCCTTGTTGACTAATAAAAGTAACAACGTCTAAAGCCCTTTAGGTCCTAACCTACTAAAAGAAATAGCGTTTCATTTCTATGAGTTTCTCGACAAAATATGCTGCGTATTTGCAGATAAATGTAAAATTTAATTACGTTTAATTAGTATACGATTTCTAACAATTAATATTTTGAAACCGAAACAACAGCGAAAAGAGAACTAAACCAGTTTTGTTTTTTTTTTAGATAAATAAAATAAATAATCGAGTGGGATATACGAGCATACACTACGCGTACGAGTATATATATGTGAAACGTAGAAAAAAACTTAAAAATCTACCGGTCGAATATGTTATTAGTTATTTGTTATTTACCATTCGTAGAGTTTTTTTTTTTTTTTTCACGACGAACGCTATTGGACTTTGTAATAAATAAATAGAGCGAAATATAAAAATGGCTTCGCTAATGAACTCGATATAACGTTTGGCGTCTAATCAAAAATTAAATTTATTTTTATTTTTTTTATTTTGACATCTGGTAATACTAATAATATTTATGACTGAATTACACATAGTTGTATTGCCACAGACGCGTAAACGGGTTTTCACTGTTCTGCATATTTTAAACATTAACTCCCCACACGTAGATTAGGAAGTATTATAGCATTTTTAAAATAATAGATTAAATTATAAGGGTTACCGAATGTCTGCGGAATAAAACGAAGAACCCGACTAAATGATTTACAGTGTGCAGTGCACACGATCATTAAATAATAAAAACAACTAAATTTACTTTTTAAATTAATTCAAATTTAAATAAAAGATATTAAAAACTATACCGGAGCCCATTAATTATATATTGGAACTGTAGTAGTACCAGCAGAGCCGTGTAATTTAAAAAAATGTTTTTTTTTATTATTATTTAATATACGAACCACGTTTTAAACGCGCGCGTGTGTGTGTGTGTGAAAAATTTCCTTAGCGTTCCGAAAGATAACAATAACGTGGTAATATTTTCACGAGTCACGTGGTATGTATATATATTATATAATATTGTCTGATAGACGCAATGATAATTCAATGTATTTTCTCGTCAAAGCTTGTCGTCGCCCGTATACATTAATTTTTGTTTTTCGCCGAAAAGAGTCCTTAAAGGATACGCCACCGAGGACGTGGCCGAGGGTATTGAGGGTTCGGGTATTCCGGGAAGAGGTGGGTTGTTTGCGTTATTAAAATGTGGCCGACGTGAGAATACCGGTTAAAACAATGTGACACACAATAACCGAGCAAAGGACGAGATTAATTAATTTTGCGGGCACGAACAATGTATAAACCGGGTCGAGTGGTTGTTGTGGGATTTCTGAAGCCTATTATTATTGTTATCATTTATGTCATGACTCCGATGATCATCACGGCAGCGCCGATTTGACGTCGCCTCCCCCCCTCCCCGCGTTTCGTTTATCAAGATATCCAATCAAAGAGTTTTGGGGAAAAAAAAAAACCACATAACCCGTCGTTCATATTATAACAGCGATACGTATTAAATCAATATTCAGTGTAATTTATTCATCGTAATTATTTTCATATGTACCGATAGCAATTTCGTGACGAAAATTGACGTCGACTCGATCGAAATGCGCTGACTTGTTATAATAATATTGTCAATTTATTAAACGTACCTATTCACAACAACTCTGACTAGGAAAACACGACGACGTGTACATTTTTTCGACGACGCCGTGCCATCACAATCAATACGATTTTAAAACGTAAACGCAACAATAATAATAATAATAATAAGCAACAATGTGCCCGTAATTAGGTTCGAAGATCGCGATTTGATAATAATAAAAATATTACATTTTTTTAATAACATGATAATATTTAGACGTGTATTTATTAATCGTGCCCGACGAGAACAGACTTTGAAATCGAATTTATAATGAATATTCTCGACGTTTAATTATACTACTGTTGTATCCAAACGATTCATCAGTCCGCGCGCTTTTCTCAGTCGAGACTCCAGGACGACGATTTTAATCAAAACGAAACAACGTTTCAACGTTCGTTACAGTCGTCATAAACCAACGACGGATATTAAATACTATTTGATCATCAAATATAAATCAATAATGATTAAACGCGATATTAAAATGCACTGTATGACATAGTAATGGATCGGATACTAATAAAAACATTAGGCGTGTAAAAATATTTACAATAAATAAAAAACGGACGTAAAAAAAAAAAAAAAAATCCCGTGGGCACCGCGTGAAACAATTTTATTAAAATATTTATGAAATTATAAATTTCTTACCCACTTTACAAACTTAAAATTCATTGGATTCGACCGAATCGCCGATTCCAATATGGATGAATAATAACTGTAATCTGTATACATGTATTATATTATAACTAATAATAATACATAATATAGCCATGAAACGAGAAAATATATTTTTATTTTTTTTTTCGACATGATTTATAAGGTTGTTTTAAATTCAAATTTAAAATCGACAATCGTTATCGTACAGCAATGAGAATAAATTAAAATAAAAATCAATATTCAATATTGCATTGCAGTGTTTTTGAATCAATTTAAAAATCGAGTAGGTACGGTGTGTTTGCGATGTACAATTTAAAAGAATGTAATCGAAATTATAGTTTGACAATCGGGTCGATAAAACAATCTTCGACTGTTAAATATTCATGATATCGGCTCGGCGTTAGTACAACGTGATAATAACGATAAAACGAAGTCGTAACCGTCGAGTTAAATAAAAAATAAAAAAATCCGAACCAACTAGTAACGGTATAGTAATTTAATATTGAAAATAGACGATCGAGAATATATTTTGATACGTATACGAACTTCGGGAACGGATATTTTTGAACGACTAGTTTGTTGAAATTCGTAATTAATTCGCGTATTTAAACTACTAAAATCATATTGATAAAATTGCAATAAAATCGTATATCGATTGGAGCCGCTGCATTCTTTGAGATGGTAATTTTTTAATCATCGACCGTTATTGTTTTACGCGCGAGACGTTCGACAGAGATATTTATATACGTATATCTGCCTATTTAATAATATGTAGATACTCAGATACCAGTACTGTAATTAAAAAATAGCGTTGTAGAATCGTCTTGATATTATAAGCAACTCATGGAACACACGCTAGTCAATATCTGAAAAATCGATTAAGCCGTGTATTGTTTTATTACAAATTCAGATAAGTAACGGAACGTTTAAAAAACCAACGACGTTCATTGTTTCCACGGGTACATATGAAATGATAGACGAGATTCTATCTGTACCGAAACATTCACGCGCAGACCCTGTGCAACACGTTATTTTAATCATACGATGACTGTGCTGTTTCGCCACCGCGACCCGGTGAAAGCTCTTTAAATTCCCCCGGAGAAGTGCGCGCGGCAAAGTACAATGTATGATTATTATTAAAAGGTTTGTTTTTAACCGTCGACAATGACAATAATTATTTTCGCCGCAAATAATTAGATACGACTCGTTACGTTGTGTAATGTAATTCATACGTCGCGTTTACATAATTAAACCGACGACGGAACGCGCCTAAGACGACGGCCGACAAGTGAACGACAATCGCAACACCCACTGTCGGTCTCGTACGATTCGATATCGTTTACGACGACGACGGTTACAGTACGATATGACACGAAAATAAAAATAGATCCTCTAAAATCACGCAGGGACACAATTTGAAAATCCTAGTGACGTCAAAATATTTGTACAATATTTTTATACTTTGTATATAAATATTCGCGATTTTATGTTCTTATTGTTTTTACAAATAATGAATAATAGTCAGTATTAAAAATGACTTGTTTCGTTGACAGAATTTCAAAACGTTTCACATACACGGTTTCGTTAATAAAAGAGGAAATAATTTTTTAGATTCGAAAAATTGAAACGTACAATATTATAATTATTATTATATCGTATACGCGCGTTGCACGGTGTGTGTGTGTGTGTGTGTGTGTGTGTGTGTGTCCCTTGTGTGAGAAATTGTTTTTTTTTTTATATTTCAATATTTAATCAAACTTTCCTCGGAAGATGGGAACGGCGGCCGGAGGGGGATAGTTTGCCAGGAGTTGAGGGGAAATACCTTCTTTAGTGAAAGTTAGCTGTACGCCCTTGCCACCAGCCCGCCTTCCAATACCATAAACCCTCCAGTTGCCATGCCTTAAAAACCGAACAATCCGGTGGTTGACATGACTGTATATAATATCCGACAACGTTTTATGATTAATTACTCGTCCGCCGCCGACAATTCCGGATTGATTCGTAGCGGGCGAGCGCCGCTTTGGAAGTGTCGGCGCGGGGGCAGGGAATAGGGCGGCGAGTGGCGAACGAACAACCGACCGAGTGGAGAATTTGAATGAACTTGCTACCCTTTCCCAAGCATTAGCCAATAATAATAATTACCCCTAAATGACATCAGCAAATATTGCAACCCCGTCTCTCTCTCTCTCTTTCTGTATGGGATCAAATTGAATTAAAAAAAAAATTTACACTGACGCGCGACGCGGACGATGGTCGTGTAAAAAAATAACACGTTTTTTTGATTGATAGATATTCAAAATGGTCGTGCTACAAAAAAAAAAAAAAGAAAAAAAGTAAAATATCATGATGAATGACAGTTTTAGTAATATTCGATTAAGTTGTTTTTTATTTTTTTTATTTTTTTCTATATAGAAAAACGCAATAATGAGTTTTAATAATTGTTTATTGAATGTTTTTATCGTCGTGTGCAACGAAACCCTTAAAACGTCGTCGCCCTTCGCACGAGAGTTAGAGTATGACTTAAAACCGTAGTACATAGTAACATTCGGGGATTTCGGCTGCGACGCTAATTTATTTTACCGCGATCGTTATTTTTTTATTTCGAACAAAACTTTGCCTACATAAAACACGCCTGGACGGATACATTTACTACAACACGAATGTATGTTCGTTTTAGAGAGTTCATAATACGAGTATATCGTGAACAACTATCCCGATAGTTTTTCGATACATTTTACATAAATTTAAAACGTAATGTTTATCAGCTGCAGCGTTGCACGAATAATTTGTTTGAAATATGTGTACTTTTTTTCTATATGAATAATATTGATATTGAAACTCAAATCACGACAGACAGAATTAAATTAGTTTATAATGACATTTAAATAGAGATTGTAAAAAGTTTAAACGTTTAATAAACCGTAGGTTCTATAAAATAATATTTAAATTGACATAATAATATGTGCAATTATTAATTGGTAAACAATTCCATTTTATGTTTTTCGTTTCGTAAATTTATTCGAAAACAACGCTCAACAATTTTCAAATACACAATGAATTATTCTAATAAAATTAAACAGATATTTTTAAACACGTATACCAATGTACAAACGCTATCATAGTCTGTATACTAGAGGTTATAAAACCATAAGGCTCTTCGTAAAGCATCTCGATTTACCAAATAAAAGCAATAACAAAGACAATTATTTTTCAATCGGCATATTACTCGTAATTAACGGTCGATTTCTATATTAAAATCGGTAGTACTTGCACGCCCAGGAATAGAACGGTTTTCTTTATCGAGAGAAATTATTTTATTTCAAAATCGGTATAATTAATGAGTAATTAACGCGATAATATTTTCATATAATAACATCTAGCTATTCAAAACCAAATCAGTTTTTTTCATAATTGGTGAAATAAGATTAATATTAATCTATTATACATTATTAGGTACTTAACTTACAAAACCGTATTTTAAGTCATCTATTTGTAAACTTTTCAGGCGCCAACAAGTAAAACATAAAGGAAAAATTAGATTCTATTATTTCATACTCAATAATAATAACCACGCAGTTCAAACAAAAAAGAATGCATTGCGAGAATGCCAATTTACTGCCTATCTATACATTTGATAATTATCGGTGTTTCCAAAAATAAACACACAATGAATGACTACTCAAACATTTAAATTTACGTTTCCAAAAACGATAAATGCATCGACGAGTACACGTAACATAGCCCGATAAGCTATATAGAATATACGGGAAAAAAAGGAGTAGATATTTAAAAAAAATAATTGAATAAAACGTAATATATTCCATTTAAATAACGCAGCACGAACGTGATAGTACCGCCGTACAAAGCGTTAAAATAATAATCACCTAAATTCGATCAACAATCGTTACGCCGCGGCAATGTAGCATATAATATGTAACAATTGAACACGACCATAATTTATGATATTTTTATAACATTATGTTAAGTAACCTAAACTTAAAGTCTAAATAAACGAGTACTTACGAAAACGATCGACGACCAGGTATTTGAAGACCGGCATATCCACGCACCGTCCCGTCCGCATGATGTATAACATTATTATTTTAATGACGGTAAACCGGCTTGTGCCTGAAAATGAAAAAAAAAACAAAAAAAATCAGACATTTGTATAATTATAATACGTATAATATAATTATAATTATGTGCCGACGACGACGTAAGATTAACGATCTCGTATCTTTGAATATTATTATTTCGTTTGATTCAGCAATAATAATGGCATCTGAATACGAAGAAAAACTTTTATTATATAAAATCAATTATCATCATAGTTACATTATTTAATGATCACACTAGTAGAACGAAATCGTGCAGTGGTAAAACATTAGAGTGCATGTATTATACCCGTGGTCAAGACTCATGCCGTGGTTTTTCACCTCGAGACACAATTTACACTACCGGCAATTATGTAATTTAAAACGACTTATTAAAAAACCGTTTACTCGTAAAAATTAGAAAATAAACGTTTCGATCGTTAAAATAATATCGAGTAAAATTGAAAAACTATCATAATCGTAACTTATTCATATACAATTTGAATTGAAAATTCATACGAGAAAACAACGTCCGGATAGATATTACTACTCACTAGACTGACCCGGCAAACGTTGTTTTTCCATATATTTCTAGTGAATTTTGTAGTATAAATTATAACCAACTTAATGAAAGTATGCGGGGACGGCGCGGCGTCTACGATTGAAAGAGGAATGGAGCGCGCGCGCACGCAATTTCGGTAAAAGTTATGTAATAATATATGACGTTGCAAAATCCATACCTTTTGGTAAAGATCGTCGGGTTTTCGCTTAAATTGTAATCGGTCGAGCTGATCGACCAATGACGATAGATTTGCCTGCGATCGTATTCGATCGTCCAATGAAAAAAGTTCTATTGTATTCGTTCTATTGTTCATCGCACGCACGCAATTTCAGTAAAAGTTGTGTAATAATATGATATTGCAAAATCAATACCTTTTGGGTAAGATCGTCAGGTTTTTTGATGACATAATAATCTATTTATATAAAATGCAAATTACCACGCACTCGCTGATCGTTGCATCTCAAAAT
Source organism: Drepanosiphum platanoidis (assembly GCA_948098885.1). Taxonomy (NCBI): domain Eukaryota; kingdom Metazoa; phylum Arthropoda; class Insecta; order Hemiptera; family Aphididae; genus Drepanosiphum; species Drepanosiphum platanoidis. Next base: position 10,098,650 of record OX402528.1, read on the forward strand.
CTAGCCCGTGAAAAGTTTTTCCCGGTATGAGGGAGAAATAAAGTTCCTCATTTTCAACCCCCTTCACCCCCTTAGGGGTTGAATTTTGAAAAATAAGTTAATAGATGTTTCATCCGAAAATCCGATCGAGAAATAACGTTTTCATTTTTAACACATTTTACCCCTTCTAACCCCCTTTGGGGTTGAAATTTGGAAAATCCTTTCTTAGGGGCCTCTGCTATATAAAACGAAACTATTGACCAAATTTAATGCCACAAAGCTCAAGTGGCTCCGGATTTTTTCCATTTTCACCCCCTTTAAAAAATTAAGTAAGTTAACCCTAGGATATTAAAATGAACGGATATTAAATTGTACAAATAATCGAGTGTGTTTACGTAAAATCTTGGTGAAATTACTATTTTAACGATATGGTGTAATGGTGTAAAGGAGTTAATAACTGTTGAATGGTAGTGCGGACGAGCGGTACGATTTTGTTAAATTCTATACGAAATTGAAGGAGATTTTCAGACCTTTAAGGAACAAATAATTAAAATGGCACTTTAAGTATTATTATTTCTCTCTTCGTAGTCACTTACATAATGTGCGGCGAGTTCTGATAACGATCCAATATTATAAACGATACGACGACGCTTAAACGAAATGTATAAAACGAGAGAAATATAATATTCGAAACTATAAACTCGAAAAACGAGCACTTTTAATCGTAGTAATATATATATATAAGTCGTCGAGTGAACGGAGGAATAAATTAAATAAACCACCTTAATTTAATATGCATGATAAAGAGAAAAAAAAAAGTCGTCTGTTCTGTATTTTTTAAGTGAGTGTGTGTGTGTGTGTGTGTGTATGAATTTCTGTAACCGGAAACCGCGGGGCCACTTATCGATCGGGTGGAAATTTCTTCCTTCCCCTGAAAGTTCCCGTCCCTCGTGTCCCTCTTCTCTTTGGCTACTCTCTTCATTCTTTTTATTCCGTTTTCTTTGCGTACCTACGTGGTATTTGTGTGTGAGTGAGCGAGTATGATGTGTGTGTGTGCACGCGCGCGTATTTTAATGGTATTTTATGCTTTTGTGTGTCGCCGCAACGTGTACACCACCACCTCGGTGGCGACGGCGGAAGCGGCGGCTAAGGCCACACCCAACGCCCTACGCGGAAACCGAGGCCGAGGCACACAACGAGAGAAAACGTAGCTGGGCACGCACAAAACAAATCGATGTAGCAAACGTGGGCGGCAGAGTTCTTCCTCTCTTTTTCGCAATCTCTCCCTCGCGCCGCGGCCCCCCTGTACCACACAAAAACACACACTCACACTTATATTTTCCCTCTCTCTCACACACACACACACACACACACATTATACTGTCACAAACACACTCACACTAATACTTACATACAACCAACTCTCTTTCTCTCACACACACTCACACTTATACTCTTTCTCTCGCGCACACTATCTCTCTCTCTCTCTCTCTGTGTACCATATATTATAACGGCGTAGTGTTTTATTCTCCGCGTTTACCGCATTCTCTCTTCCCGACACCAGTCTTCCTCGTGTACATAGAACGTTACCTCGCCGCCTCTTCGCCGACCTCGCCTCCCCTTCCGTCCCCCCCTCACACTGCCCCGTCGGCGGACCGAAACTTTAGATGACGTCTAGGCTAAACGACAATCTGCCGCGACGTTTTCCGTCGACCCGTCGCAGAACACCGCACGCGCATTAGAGGTATACTAGTGTTCTGTGAAATCCTCACAGCCGTCTTCCTCGATCTCGCCGAGCGACGACGTGCGTTTAGTTTTGGCCGGGCAATAATTTCATTTTATCGTTTTTTTCGTCACACCGTCGTAAAATAAACACATAAAATAATGTCTACCTACGTAACAACTCGAACCAACCGATTTATGCCAACATTGTTAACCCCGATATTATGTAATATTCTCTAAGACGCGCGCGATAAATGCGAGACAGACGATGACGGTAATGACGATAATATAACTGCGACTGAAAATCTTAACACGCGCGTACTTGAATTGCCTACACGAAACGCCGTTCGCGAAATTACACAAAACGTAATCATTGCAGCACTCGTCTCGTTTAAAACGCCCATCATTCACGCCGTACGAGACTCGAATAAATAATAATAAGTTTTTTTTTTTAATGAAACACTAATACTAATAGTAGAAAAGAATGGAATAAAAATAATTTTATTTTACTTCACTCAAAACAAAAATAATCCAGTTTTTTAAACTTTTTTTTTTTTTTTAATATAACACGATTTTATAAATTTGATATTGAAGAAACTTTTTAATATATTATGTGCAATATAATTTTATTCTCAGAACTTTAATTAAGAAAAAAATCACAAATCTTGATTAAAAGTTCATTCAAAGAAATAAAAAAATATATATGCTCACGTCGTATTATTATTAAACTCACCATGCGTTCTAAGAATTTATATAAAATGTATTGTACATAAAGTTATTTTTTCATATATTGTAAAATGACACAATATATTTATACTATATAATAAAAATATTATTTTAATTTTAATGATTGTATTATTGTTTATTAAATATAATTAAAGAATTTGGTTTGGGTAAACAGTCAAATATAAAATCAACGGATTTAAGTATTCAGGATTAGTGACACAAAACATTTTGGTTTTAAGTAGAACATAAGCATAAGTAAGGGATAAAATGTGGGTGAATGAAGTAGAATATCAAACAAAAAGATATTGGCTCGATAAGACGATGGTAAAATCAGCAATGAGCTATACAGAACAGTTAATAAGGAGTTAAAGAAAAGGCAGGATTATCAGAGATAAGAATGCTAAAATAAATGCAAATGTTTGATTACTATGAAATATAAAATTTCAAACGAATATAGATACAAGAAGACAGTTCGTGTGTACTTATAACAGTGAAAAAAATTAAATATATTATTATGGTATGGACATATCATGATAAAAAATAATAAAGAATAACAGGGAAAATTAAAGTGGAGATGAATGTGAAAAGAAAAAAAAAAGAGAAGGCCAAAAAGTAAATAGTTGGAGAGCATTAAGAGTGATATGAGGACAACTGGTGTTAAGATAAAATATATTGTGACCGTTGTAAGTAGAGATTGAGGACTAGATTTGTCGACCCAAATATCTGAATAAAAAGTTATTATAAAAAAAAGTTATTACTAATCGCGTAGAATAAAAATATACCAATATAACGTGAAAGTTTCCAGAATAAAATTACGTAATGCTCAACATACGATGATATTTTTTGGAACAATCTCACGAATTGGTTGGTATTTTTCTAATCTTTAAATTACCTATTATACCTTATATTAAGTTCATTGTTTACTATATCGTTTTTTAACTACGTATCAAATAATAGATTGAATGTAACTTTTTAAACTTTATCTTAATAATTTTGTATATAGAAAGTCTCCCAATATTTTTATAATTTATGAATAGTATATGATATGATATGATGAACTACAATATTGTTAGTAAAAACAGGATAAAATACAAACAAAATCTTATTTGTTTAATCGATGAAAAACTAATTTATATCTACAGTAGAGTAAATTATGAGGTTATACTTCGAAATTCAAATCAAACACATTATTATTCCCCAGACTTAAGTTGTAGAAAAAATACTTTAAAAGCTTTATTCAAAATCATTTCAATATTTCAAAATATTTCCTAATATTGCTTGTTTCTCGATAACGCAATTATAATATTAATGTGATATTCGTTTTTATTTTACGCGTAAAAAAATTTGAAGATTTCACATTCCTACAATACACCTCAATAATATTCAATAGTATAACTCTGGAGTATAAATAGTTTGATTAATTTTAATGCATTTATCAAAATATTGTAATTTGAACATGTTATCGAATTGCTTAGCTCATTTTAATTACCGTATTTTAAATGTTATGTTACATATCGATAAATTCATAGTTGTATTGTATATCATTGATTATAAATAAATTATATAATATTATAAATATTTATAATCAATGCTGTTATTAATTATGTATTCTACACAATATTAAACGTTGTAATTATTACGAAGATCACGGTCAATCATCTGTTTCAAAAACCAAATAAGTTTTATAAAAAGATTTTTTTATTAAAACCCTAAATAAGGTTATATAAAAACTGTTTATATTTTGAAGCATGCTATGTGTACATAAGGTATTAACTTATGTTCCATCAAATACGGACTATTATAATATAACCGAAATATGTTTTACTTATATTAAAGTTTTTTTTTTTTTTTTTTGAGGGGTGCTATAAACTATTTATTAAAAAAACACCCATTTTAAAATTATAATAAAATATGATGAATGTTATTTTTTAGTTAACATGGTAAAACTCGTCATTATCACGACATATTCCGCTTGTACGAAATATATATTATACATACCATTATCACGTTTATTATTTGATTATAATCTTTATGGCGCAACAAAAAACGTTCATTATTTACACCACCACCACGATATTTCTAGCAGCTGGACAACTACAATTTTTGTTTCGCCGAGTTAATAATTTAAACATAGTACATACGATGTTTTAATATAAACAATGAGTATTTAAAAATGTCACGCAAACAGCAAATACTACGGCGCAATGTATAATTATGAAACGAACTAAACCCGATATTAGACGCATCTTTGTGTTAATTAATTATTTAAACGGTCATTGTTCGAGCCTGTAATTAAAATATAAAAATAACCAATCGAAATGTTTTCACGAACATTTTGTTTGGACTTTGTTGTTATTTAATCATACTATCATTGTTTAATTTTATGTATCACGCGAGAGTTATCGAAAGAAATATTAAGTAGACCTCTATTAAATGATTTACGTCTTTACAATGTTTATGCACTTAATAATTTGTTATTATACTAATACTAGTACAACAGACATACCCCGGCGGTGAATCGTTTTATAGAATGCGATAATTTTTTTTTTTTACTTCATGTTTTTAAAAAAAAAAACCGTCCTGTAATTTTAAGTCATTGTACGCGGTATTTTATAAAAATAATTTACCAACTATTTATTTTTATTTTTTTCATAGTAATAATAATAATTAACATTAAATTTACATGGTAATATTGAGAATAACAATACATACGACTCTGAATCCTTTGTTTACGCCTTTTTGGATAATAAATTTGTACTTTGTGGATCTTAAATTGGATACGATTTGAAAACATAATTGTTCGATCACCTCAGAAATTCAACCAAAGCGTAGAGAAAAAAATGAAAACAATTTGTACGATATTTCCTATGAGAACGATTTTTTTTTTTTTTTTTATAAAATTGATAATTTTAATCTAATAAAGGTTATGATTTGTGTGGTAATTTCAAACCATATACATTGATCAAAAACATATTGCTTAATGTGAATAAATCGACCGAAAAATGTACAAGAAAATTATTACTAAATTATTAGAAAATTATTATTAGGTATTCATAAAACATTTAAATATGAAATTATAAATTTTATATTATGTAGACATACTATATTTGTTGTTATGCAATAATAATCCCTTTAAAAATGACATCATCACGCGTATATCATATAATAATTTTATTTATTTATTTTATTTTATATAGTAATATTTTCAAAAACATTATCACTAATTTGAACCTTAATTATGCACATTATTATGCTTTTTATATATTTCATTTTTATAACTCATTAGTATTTATTATCTACTCAAAAAGCCAAATCAAGAGTCAAGGTATAAATCTAATAAATATTATTTCAAAAAAGAAGCCATCAATATAAATATTTTAAGTCATATTTTATAACCATAAATTGTTTATTAAATGATTAGAAATATTATTCTAAATATATAATGTTTTTAGAAATATTTTAAGCGCCGCGTGGAAAATTAAATATAAAATACAACAGTTTTAGTTTTAAAATAGTCGAATTAATAATTATTCCCTGATAATAAATATAAAGTAGGTAATTGGTAATTTTATTACTTTTACAATATTCTATATAAACAATAGAAAGTTTATAATTTTGATATTCTTTACCCACTAATGTATATAGAATCTACTATAAATATATACTAACTATACCAATCCACTTGATATTTATAATGACTCGATTAGTTTAAGTGTGCACAATATTTCCCAGATATAATATAGCGACTGAAAATCGTGTCGTAACTATTAATTTTCCAAAAATGAAATTATGACTCATTGTATTTAATATAACTTTGATTAAAAAGATCTTATGTCGAGCAATAGATTATCAAAATGTTCAGAGATTTGATTTGGAATTTTTCTACATATTATACAAAGCTTAAATGAAATATGATAATTGAGTTGATACTCTCTACATACTCATAAGTTACAAGTCGTAACTGTTAATATTTATTTTAATAAAAATTATTTTTCTGTTCTAAAGAACTTGAAATGTTAATAAAAAGTTTATTTAACGATATTTTTAACTATGACTAAAGTCTCTCGAAAGTATTTTGACAAACATTTTAATTTTTTATTTTTAAGAATATGAAAACTCTAGTGGATCGAACTTCATTGAAAAGTTGACATATCTATAAATATGTATAAGAAAGTGATGCAACTAATACAATATTAAAATAATATCTAACATAGGTATAAATAAACATATCAATTACACAGTGTTTTGAACAAAAATATTATTTAAGGAAATTTGTTTAAAAATTGTACGCTTTGAAGGTTTGGACTAGAAGTATCCGGAGTATAAAATGCTTTGAGCGGAAAAATGTAAAAGGGTAATGAATAGCGCTTGGTTGCGAATTTGACAAAATATTGTAAATATGACGAAATAGTGTTTTGGCTGCATCGGATAGTTCGAGAAAGAATAGAGGAAAAGGAAGAGAGACAAATATGAAATCATCTACGACCTCAAAATCGATAAATAGTAAACGTCGCATATTTCATAGATTGTAAATAGAAATTAAAGTAATATAGTAAAAGAAATATCGTGTGACGAAAAAAAAAAAAACTTGAAATATCGAAAATACAAACATAATTTATATGAAATGAGTATAGACGTATAATTTTCCAATTGATTTCAATTTCACTTGAAATTTCAATTAAACTTTAAAAACTACGATATAATATAATATTATTACCGTAGATAATATAAAACTCACCGTACTAGTACAACTAACATCAATTACGTAGAAAAAATAAAAATATATTCGAGACAATGATATTATTCAATAAGTTATATAACCTAATATTATAATTATTATATAATTATTATTCCATCTTTATTCCAAGCGAATGCCTACGAACTATAGTATTATTATTTGAGCAGAGAGTGCTATTTTTCAAATCAGTTTAAATCGAAAATAACCTTAAAGCATATTTCATACGATATAATGTATACGTATATATAATTTTATAAAAATTAAATTATGTATATAAAAGATCAAATATTCAGATGTGTTCGGCGGACGATATGGTTTAAAAGAGGAGGGTTTTTACACCGTATAAAACTGGTAATGATTTTTTAAGTAGAAAATTAGTTAAAAAAAAAAAACAGCGTATCTTTATTTCATTATTAAAAAAAAAAAAAAAGGCAAAATTAGGTTAAAAACGTAGGATACGTTTCTTTCTCTCGTCGAATGTCCAAGCGCTTAAATTGCACGTACAACGAAAACCGGAGACCTCTTGACACGGCGCGGGACCCGCTCGATATTTCCCCAGAACAGAGCACAGCAGAAAGATATAATACATACATAAAAGAGAAGTGGGTGGCTGGGCGGACAAAAGGGGTATGGGCGAGGAGAAGTTAGCAGGGAGACCCAGACCGCTTCGCAGTAGGAATGACATTAAAGTTTTCCAGGAACCGCGCGCGCGGGATGCCCCTTCCCCTCCGGCCCCGCCAGTCGATCCTCCCGCGTCCTGCCCTCGCGCGGCTGTCCCCCCGCTCCCGCGTTTGGGTTTACTTTTCAAGGGGGGGTTTCAAGGGTGTGGCGTACCGATCAATAACTCTCTCTCTCTCGTCCCCTCACTCCGTACCCTTCGCTCCGTACCCTCCTCCCCTCCTCGTGCTCAGAGTTTGCATCCGACAAAAGTGTGTGCCCCCCCTCTTTCTACCTACCACTGGGGAACGTTCTCAAAATGGCTACGCCGCCCCCCTTCACTCCACTCCTGCAAAAGTCAAATGTGGTGTGTGTGTGTATAAGTATGCGCGTATGTATATGTGTGTGTCTATATGCGCACGTACGTGTGTGTGTGTTTACCTAAGAAAATTCCAAATATCGTTTTCTATCTGGAAAAATAAATACATATTACCTACCCCATCAATGTGTCTAGTTGAAACAAATATCGAAAAAATGAGTTTGTACTGAATACACACTACTCTGGTCACTATAGCGATTTACCGCGACACAACAAATAAATATATATTATATAGGTGTAAATAATATAATAGACAATAATCCATCGTGTTTTCGTAATGTACGAAAATATACACTACGTGAAATTCGTATAGAAAGTCTCAAAATAATTATGTCTTGGGAAGATATCCATCTATCCATAGTTGCACATTAAAATTGATAATATTCTCATTGTTTATATTATAACATAAAATCACAATAGACATTAATAATATCTCAACGTTTATTTAACAGGCGTGATATTAGACCTAATAATTTACCAAATGGTCGACGACTGTGTATTTAAAATTTCACCGGGTTGGATTTTATAAAAATAAATGTTGTTCGAGTCACTCAAATTGGTATGTGTACCGTATAATCAACCTTTTAACATTCATTTTACATTGCATGCGCGCAAACAACCCGTACCTTATTCCTAATTATGCTAATTAAATACTTAGATTATTAATTTTGTTTTTTTTTTTTTTTTTTACATATAAAGTATGGTTATTATTTTAATGAATATTAAAATGCACTTCCTGTGTCATAATTTACTGTTTTTATACCTTTTATTTATTTATTTTTACAAATGCAAATTACTTTTCATAGAATTATCGATATATAGTTAAATTGATTATTTGTACAAGTGCACTAATGTTGTATCGGTGTATTTCGTGCCGTATACGTATAGAATATTTCTAATGTGTACAAGTTACAAAGTTATTGCTGTATAAACAAATATTTATTATTGAAGTATAACGCACGCACGTGAGATGGTAAAAGCGTGGATGCACGGGGAAACGTCGAAGACGCCACGACACTGTTTGAATTGGATCGTTTTCCCAGGAAAATTAAATTACGACGAATACCTACCACGTGTATGGTTATTACTTAGGTATTACGCCCAAAGGTTAGGTTACGTTTATACACATATTTGTATACATTTATAATATACATTTAATATCATATCGTGAACGAGTCATGACAACGTGAATTATTATTAACCTTTGAAAAAAAATGTGACTTTTTACATATTATATTATTGTGTACGAGTGTACGGGTGTACAAATATTGCTGTGGTACAAACATATAAAACAATATGTATACATAATATATATCATTATGTACATACATGTTACGCCTTACGTGTGTATAGGTATAATATAAATATAATAAGTAAAGGGCCCAGAAGTTCACGCACTAGAATAATAACAAAAATATTCACTTAAAAACGATATACGTTATTCGCTTCGTTTAGAATTTAAAATAATATGCTACATTTCGTTTTTGTTTTTTTGATTAACCTTAAAATACTTTGTATTTTTGCAATCAAAAACAATCTACTTAATAAACCCTTATGCGGTTGTAAAACGACGACAGTACTACTAGTACTAGAACAATGTTTTGGAATAATCCACAACGAAAACGACAGAAATATGGAAGATTACACTATTTAAATATTTCTGACAACTAAAAATACTTTAATATACGTCTTCCAACATAGTTTTGGCACTCCATAATGTTGTAAAGTGTTCGACATGTTATTCAAATCGAGGAAATTACCAAATTTGACTGATAGATATGTATACACTTAAACGAATAACTACGAAACGTATTCACGCAACGATGAAGCTACCTGCAGGCAAGTCAAGACAACGCTCATTAACGCTGACTTCCAAGAGGTCTTGGATACAACCCCCCGTGATTTTTCCACGAAGGTACGTCACAGGCATACTAAAAATCCACTTAAAATATAAGTTTCATACCAGACGTTTTTTTTGGACGTAAGTTTTTGAAAAAAATTCATCGACCGACACTCGAACTTTGCGGAATATATAATATTGTACACGGCGTTTTACCATACAGTTGCAGGTACAATAGGGGCATATAGGTATAGATTATTAATGGAAGGAGTTTCGACTTTAAATTATTAGTTATAGGTTGTCGTAAAAAAAAAACAAATACAAATAAAGGTATATTAATAAAATACTTTCAATATTATTCTAATGTTAAACTAAAAAGTATTTTTATTGTTTGTAGTACCTACCTAGTTAGAAACCTAACCTATCCTGCATAAAAAAGTTTTCTTATTATTATTATTTATTTACCAATTGGGATCCCCCCTTACCTACGCCCTGAGGTACTACTAGGTATATATGTAGTTATATATAAAATATTACAAGCGTCGAACCTCGAACGTATCAAGTGTCCAACACGAAATAGGTATCTACTCCACAGACGTTGCGATGTCGTTAAACTGACCGATGCCCGACTTCACTGCGGCGGTAGGCGTTTCGCCAGAATCGAGGGAAAATCGATGGAGGTGTTTCAAAACGATTCAATAAAAATCATGTGATTTTTATAAATTTTAATTGGCAGGCGCATAGATTCAAGTTTTCGTCGGCCGGTATACTTTACTATATTATGTGTTTCGTTTGTTTGCCGAACTAAAATCATTGCGAATCGGTCGGACGAAAGGCGCGCGTGGCCCGCAGCGGGCGGCGCGGCGGCACATTAATTATTGTTCGTTTGACCGACGACGACGGCGACGAGTGCGAAACGACGTGTCCGAAAACCGCGAAAACCGCGCTCGCGGTCGTCTGCAGGTCGCGCGGCGGGAGGAATCGATTCGCCGACACCAATACAACAATCTACGCGCGCATAAAGATTCGGTCGGTGAGAGACGCGGAGTTTGACGACGGCGAAAAAATCGTTTCGCCCGTACGGACGGCGGCGTTTCGGCGACAACAGCGATTTATTTATCTCCCATTCGTACAGTCGCACGGCGTGGGCGGCGGTGGATTTCGAATGTATTCGCGGCAAACGGAACGAACTGCCCCTTTCGCGGGCGGATAAATAAACTGGAAGGGAAAACGCAAACGGAAAAGGGAGTCGTCGTAGTCGTCGCCGTCGTCGCCGTCGCCGTACGAATGTAGTTACGTTTGCCGGGCCGGCGGGACGAGGGGTAGCGCGCGCGCGCTTTGCCATTTCGCCCGCGTACGAATCGACCGCCGCCGGGGCGCCGCGCCGCGCAGAGCCGAGCCGCGCCGAGCGGCCGCCGCCGACGGTTAGCGGGCACGGCGACACCGGCCGAATATACAACCGAAATGTATATGTATTTCCATTCCGTTTCGTTTTCGTATTTATTTTCTCCGCGGCCGGGCCGGGGGACGGGGGCACGGGGACGAGCGCGCGCCGACGATTGGCCGAACACGACGGCGCGCGCAAAACGGCGTTCGTATATATTTTACATCGCACTCTATTGTGTTGTGTCGCCGCGCGCATACGATATACGTATATTTTGTATTATTGTCGTTTTTATTATTATCACTGCAGCGTTGCGTATGTATTTTCGTTTTCCTCGCCGCGTTTTTTTCTTCCTACGGGCTTCCTGTCGCCGACCAACCCCCGCTGCCGACTCCACCCGCAAACTAGGATTCATGGGGGGGGGGGGGGATCTAGACTCGAGAATTTTCCTAGGGACCTCCGATTTCGCACAGCCGACGCATTTCCAATAATTCTTTCTCATTGCTATTATTATTATTTGTTAAATACGTACGTATAAATATCCATTCGTCTGATGAAAAGTCATTATTGATTACCTTATTACTATACCGAATACGAGATAGGTTCTGCCGAGACAGCGCTTTCGAATCTACATCACAGAGTATGTTATATTTCTTTAAAATTGAATTTTTATTTTTTCCTATAAGTATAGTACATACCAGAGTTCATTATTCGCGTTTATGAAATAGGTAATTAGTTATAGAGTTTATAGAGAGGTGTTTGAAATCTACAGTAGGTACTAAGGTACACCTATGCCGTTTATACGTATAATTGATATAGCTAATAAACTAGATGAACAATAAAAAAAATTGTAAGCTCTAAACTGGCAAAATTTTGAAATTAACTGCTTAAATGTTTGCACAAGCAAAAAATAAAGTGAATCCCCTAATAACATATTCTAAAACGATGTATACATCGAACATATTACGAGCACATACAATATACATGTACAGCTGTAGTAGTGTGCTGTAGTGCTCACAAGTTTTCCGCTTGGTTAAATTGCCGAAACGACGTGAGCCAAATTAATTCGATTTATTCATATTGTGTACTTAATAGTAGCTACACCATACGATAATAAAAAATTGGCCAACATGCAGTCTCCATATAGATCATGTAATTGATACTGTAAAAACCACATACAATAAAACAAATAACAGTACTGATGGACGTGAGCATTATATATGTCTATAAATAAGAAATATTTATAAATATTCAAATATTAAGAACTTACATATTTTAATGTTATAGAAATTATTTTAATAAAATTCAATCTAATAGAAAAAATTCTTAGAATACCTATAAAAGCTTAGAATACCTACAAAATGAACATTGTTTTTCATTCGACAAAGGTACAAACAAGTAAATGCATATTGATATAATTTAATGACAACACTCACTTATCATTTATTATTAGTTATTATTTATTATCATTTAGTAAAAAATGTAATTTATTATTATTATTATTCTATTATCATTAGAAGTCCTTCCTGCTATCCCTGTGGGCATCCTAGTCAATTAGCCAAAAGATATTTTTCGAGTATAAATAATAAAAGTTGATTCAAAGTATTGAACAATTCGTTTTTTTTTCATAAAATGAATTCTATGATAAAATAATCAAAAACATGTGATTGTCAAACACATAAAAATCATAGCAAATAACAAATATGAATTATTAATATCAAAATATGCATAAGCGTATAAAAATGCTAAAGATTCGTGTTATGTCTATAATGAATAACTATTACGATAGTAAAACAATTTTTCTTTAGCCAAACTTTGTGTATGAGAAGATACTTTGGAAATTTATTTTAATTAAAATTATGTAAATTACGGTATTATTTAAACTGCGTTTAATACCATTACCCACTATAAAATATAAGTATTTCGAGCTTTGAAAATATATGTAGAAAATTTACATGACTAGGGAAATGATAAAATGAAGTACATGAAATATACATTTAATTATTTTCATACTCTTTATTTAATTAAAAAACTCATTATCGATTCTTACAAGATAACATGATTAATTGTCATATTATTTTACACCTAAATTATAGGTACGAGTATAACACACAGGTACTTAAACACAATTAAAACTTTTATAATTTATATTTTCTTATTAATATCCATAATATTATTGAATTTATCAAAAAGATTTGTACAAAAAAACTAAAATAAAATATACCTAATTATTTTCAAATTTCAATAATATAGACAGATTCCTAATAAATATAACAAATTCTGCATCTTAAGTAATACCAACTCTTTAATGAAAACTGAAAGTGGTGCTAAACATCCACTAGCCTCCTTACGTTTGTGTATGATAAAACCCATAAATTAAATTTAAATCCAGAAGATATTTAAAATTAAACTTTTTTAATGCAAAAATGTTTATTGTTTATGAGAAGAAAAAAGAAAGAAATATGAAAGAACTATATAACTTATAAGTTTTTTTTTTAGCATTTATTACAAAACACACAATCTGTTTATAAATTATGTAACAATAAGTATATGTGATGATTGGTTAGCAATGGCTTAAGTTTTGTAATTTAAGAAGCCACCTATTGGAGACACTTAAGAACTTATAATTAGAAATGTATCGCTTATAATTTTATAATTTCAAATACTTTATTTAAGCAAATTATTGCGTAGCCCATTTTTTTTTAATATCTATTTTTTCCAAGAACCTAATTAAAAATAACTTGCATATAATAATGATATTACTCTAGAAATCTCTTATACATCATATTTGAGTAATATTAAATATTTGTGCAAGTCTGGATTAAATAAATAATATAGGCTGGGTTAGATAGCATTATTTATAAACTGTAAAAAGTATAATGTAATTACTAATTATATATTTGGTTATATTGAATAGTAAATTAATAGGTATCTATTTTAATATATAAGTACCTATTATATTGGTGATTAATTATTTTTTACTTCTTAGTATTAGGTTTTAATATACATAATAGTTATCCAACCGACAGAATACATATCGAAGAAAATATTAAGAGCAATCATATTATTAAAAGATGTATTTTATCATAAAGACACCTTATACCTATAGACCAGATATTGTTTTTCACAATTTGCTACTTAATATTTTATGAATGGACACTATTCCAAGTTTAATTTTATTATTAAATGTATATTATTGTAAAAAACATAAATTATAGGGCCCTTCTTTCAAAATGATACTGGGGCCCAATTTAGCCAAGTTGTGTCACTAAGTATACGCGCGTTTTATAGTTAAAAAATAAAATAAAACCTGTACTATTTGTTTCGTCTACGGTGGATAATACAATACAGTAAATATCATGATAATAATGTTTCAATAATGGGAGAAAAGAACAGTAATTATTCAGTGTAATATACTAATAATTTCCATAATCATGTACTTAAATAATAATAATAATAATATGTTGCCTCGTTGGCACGACCGAGACATAAATAAGTCGGCTGTTCGACACAATCAGAATAATAAATAATATACAAACGAATCATATTATTACTATAATAATAAACCTTACCTCGAATAAAGGTTTGTTTGTGACGGCATCGCAATGCAATAATGAACGAACGTGATGCACCCATCGTGGCCGGCCCGTTTTGAGCGATCGCGAATTGTCGCAAAGAAATGTTAAATTTTATTTACACATCGTATGTACGCACAAATCGAAACGTTGGAAAATGTCACGCGAAACGATATCGAAGGAGAATAGTGTTATGTTTTTACCATCCGAGCTTCCGTGGTCGTGACTCGCAAAACACGAAAAAAAAAAACCAAAAATCGTCGAGCCGGCGGCGGCGAATACGATACGAAACGACGACGACAACGATGACGTCAAAAACGCACACTCGAAGCCTTTGCCGGCTTGGATAAGACGTCGTCCGAGCCTCGACGGAATCGTTGAAAATCCGAAGGCGACGGCCATTACACTCGCGTTATGGATCGCGCACCGGACGCGACGGCGGCGGCGATACGATACGAAACGACGACGACGTCAAAAAACGCACACTCGAAGCCTTTACCGGCTTGGATTAGACGTCGTCCGAGCCTCGACGGAATCGTTGAAAATCCGAAGGCGACGGCCATTACACTCGCGTAATGGATCGCGCACCGGACGCGACGGCGGCGGCGGCGGCGGCGATACGATACGAAAAATACGCTGAACACCGAATGTCGATGGTACGGTAATATTTAAGCGACGAAATAATTTGGTTGCGCCCACGTGACCGCCGTGAGACGTGCGATTATTCGTCGATAAATATTATTACCATCACCGCGAAACGAAATTTTGAAACAGAGAAACGAGACTATGGCGGTCGGCATAAAAATCTCGAAACACGGACCCGTTCGGAGAAGCCAACACATACACGCGAACCGACGAAGACTGAAGGGACAACGGAAAGGAAATCCCCGCGTCGTCGGCCGTTAAAACGGTTGAAACGAACAAGCCAATGACAATAATTCACGAATCATGGAAAATGATTTTTTTCGTAACGGTTTTTTGTTTATCGAGAATCGTTACCGCGGTATCCGGAGTTCCGTCCGCGGCGCGCGACCACGTCGTCGTCGTCGTCCCGTCACGGCGGCCACGCGGCCACACCACGTAATGGATTTTTATCCGTTCTCGTTATTAATATTACTCGGCGCCGAAATGAAACTCATTTCCGAAAATCGTATTGACGACAACGCGCAATTTATCAGTTCCAACGCGCGTTGTATAACAGCGGTTTAATATAACAATATATTATAATAATGATAAATTAATAACTTTTGCATAACGCGTCGGTGGGTCGTACTTATTTATTACATCGATATAATATTATAATATTAAATTATCACTAACCTCGGGCCGTCGTTGACTGCATTGACGACCGTTTTCATTCGGCGGGTCCGAAACATTTCACAACGTACATATTTCGCGCTGGTACACTCGAATAAAAACACCACTACGCGGACAAACACGCCGGAACGATTATTTCACTACTCGCGCGAACTATTACTATTATACGTTTGTTTTTGGCGGACGGTAAAATTCACAAGCCGTTTTGGCGAACGGCGTCGACGCACCGTGAACGCGACCGAGACGAAAAATATGCTAAACACCGAATATCGATAGTACAAACGGCGAATACGATACGAAACGACGACGACGTCAAAAAACGCACACTCGAAGCCTTTACCGGCTTGCATTAGACGTCGTCCGAGCCTCGACGGAATCGTTGAAACTCCGAAGGCGACGGCCATTACACTCGCGTAATGGATCGCGCACCGGACGCGACGGCGGCGGCGATACGATACGAAAAATACGCTGAACACCGAATGTCGATGGTACGGTAATATTTAAGCGACGAAATAATTTGGTTGCGCCCACGCGACCGCCGTGAGACGTGCGATTATTCGTCGATAAATATTATTACCATCACCGCGAAACGAAATTTTGAAACCGAGAAACGAGACTATGGCGGTCGGCATAAAATTCTCGAAACGCGGAACCGTTCGGACATACGCGCGAACCGACGAAGACTGAAGGGACAACGGAAAGGAAATCCCCGCGTAGTCGGCCGTTAAAACGGTTGAAACGAACAAGCCAATGAGAATTATTCATGAATTCATGGAAAGTGATTTTCTTTTTTTAACGGTAGTTTTTTTAAACGACCTCCGGACGGACACGACCGCGACCGCGGTATCCAGAGTCGTGTCCGCAGCGCGCGACCACGTCGTCGTCGTCCCGTCACGGCGGCCACGCGACCACACGGCCACGGCGGCGGAACATTCACGTGCCGCGCGTCGCGTTTTATATTTCAATCGGAAACGGAAAATTCAAGTGCCGCGCGGTATTCGCGTGATTCGCGCCGCCTGCAGTGCTGTGATAACTCGTCGTTTTTACCGAAATAGGTTTTCGAATAAAACAAGCTCACCCCGAAATCATCGCCGCTAATGCCTTCCTGAATTGCAAAGTTAGAATACTGACTCATGCCTCTGCTATATAAAACGAAACTATTGACTAAATTCAATACCACAAAGCTCCAGTGGCTCCGGATTTTTCCAATTTTAACCCCTTTAACCCCCTTAGGGATAATTTTCTTAATTTTTGTTCCGTAAAATCCTTCTCCTGACAATAACAAACACAACGAAAAAAGAATTAGCTAAATCGGTCCTAAATGTAAAAAATTCATATTTCATTAATTTGTAGGTAAAAGGTAAGTCCTATTATTATTGTCTACTCGTATTAAGTAAAATGTACTATGATATATAGTCTGTAAACGTACCATCGAAATACATTCACCATGACTGCTCGCGTGCATCTCTATTTATATTTTATACCTTCCAATCACTATAAATTACAATATTACAAAATAAAATATATAAATCAAAAGTACATTTTGATCATTTGAAAACTGAACACTACATAAATTATCCAATCTCCCGCTACTATAATATATGATACACTGACACACTGCAGTGTAATGTATGAAGACTTATATTGTACTGCTATAGAATATGGTGAAATATAGGTACCTCGATCATCTATTACACAATATCCCATGTGACATTACTGTGTGTATCACATTTAATATTTTTAGTAGTACAATTTTTAAATGTTTTTAAAAAAACACTATATATTTATATATATTTAACGATCGTTCAAGAATTAAAAAAAAGTCGATTTATAAATGATCGATAGGGGTACCCCTCCCCCACGTCTTGGGGACAGTGGGACACGTACATTTTTTTTCTAAAACAAATACAATACATGTCTATTGAAAATTGAATAAACTACAACTGCCTTATAAACCAAACCCATACTGAATAAGTATAAAATAATAAATTAATTTAATAAGATTTTAAAACATAATCGTAAATGTATATACTTGCATATTGCAATCAATAACGTTCGTTTTAATCATTATACAAACATTAGAGCCCCCACCCCAAACAAATTATAATATTGATGATTGGACTTTTTTAGACACAACAAAAATATTGCACATAGAAATTTGTTTTGATAAGTAAAGTTAAGTAATTTCAATAGAAAAATCTAAATGTTTTCTATTATCAATACTTAATAAAATATAAACAGAATCAATTGATCTGTATGATATTATATCAGACCTATTTATTATAAACATACATTTATTTCAAATTCTATATGTTAAATGTATCTAAATTATGTAGGTACATAATATGCATGTGTAATGCATATTATTTAATACGGCTCACACTTTCTCTTTACTACTGCCATTAGTTGCACGTGTTATTAGGTACCCACCTAAATCGTTTTATGGGTTTATATTATAACAGTCTGCCGTCTGGCTAAAGTTCCGATGCTCGTAAGGGTTCTACTTTAAAATATAACTTGTCGCAAAATGTCTACTCCGTCATATATATATTTTCTACATAAATTATAACTTTTACAACAACATCAATATTGAATTAATTATTACAAAAACTCATCATGTTTTAACACATAAAAACAAAATAAATTAAATTAGAAATATTATAGGAATTAATGTGCAGAATCAATATAGAAAGCTTAATCTTGTTTATGTTGGAGAGTTTTCAAGTTAAACACGAAAGACATTTTAGCAATCAATAATAAGAATATATTAAGAGTTCTAAACAAACAATATATATATTGTCAATATTAAAAATGTATATTATGTAATCTATATATATATAAAATTCAAATATCACTCACTCACTGATCGTCGCAACTCAAAAAGTACGCGCCGTACGGACTTGAAATTTGGAACAGCTATTTGTCTAATGCTCTAGGCGTGCAATAACAAGGGATTTTTAAAAATTCGACTCCTGAGGAGGTTAAAAGGGGTAAAAACGGTGAAGCCCGCTATATGCAATATATTTATGTTATATTATGATAACACAGAACGTTAACAATCGTGCCAACTTGGTGGGATTTTCATTCAATGACAAACTATAACGACGACCCGTACGCTATTGCGGGAGATGTACACAATAATCATAATAATATGTATTAAGGTACTCACGGGACGTCGGCCATCTTTTCTTGATCTACACCGCTGTTTTCGAAATTTCGAGCACTTCACCCGAGTACGATTTTATTTCCGTCAACTCGACCGCGGTGACGATCGGCGACAATCGATCGATAAAATAATGTTCGCGCACTGACGATCGTTTAAACGATTAACTGACGACGAAAAACACGGCACCATTACGCGACGACGACGACGACGACGAGACTAAACGGCCTACGGGCAACGGTCGCCGAAGAGAGAAAGATCGAAAACAATCGATCGGAAGGAAAATTTTCGCACGCACTGACGATCGTTTAAACGATTAACTGACGACGAAAAATTCGCGAAAAACACGGCACCATTACGCGACGACGACGACGGCGAGACTAAACGGCCTACGGGCAACGGTCGCCGAAGAGAAATAATCGTCGATGACCGCGGTTCCAGCCTGTAACGTCTGTTCTATACTCGGGTAACGTACGTTTCGTCGAATACCTAACCGAGATAAGTATGCGCCGAGTTCGATAACGCTTTAAAATATATATATTTTTTCCACGACTTTTGGCAATAATTATTATTTCGGGGTACAAAGAAATCGCGTCGTCGTGGCCGAAGTGACTGCGGTGCGTTTCATACGAACGGCCTTTATACCCGCATAACGTGATATAGAAATAATGCGTTTCGGTGAAATTCTCATTACGACGCGAGATTAGAGCGAGATAAAAAATATTACTTTTATACCGTAGACTATAATATACTATTTATAGCCAATGCTCATACGTTTGAACTCGATGGTCATTATGGTTTCACTGTAATCGATCGGGGTCTCGTCGGAATACTGGGAACGGGAACTCGAACGCTAAACACGTCGCCCCGCCGAATGCCTTCCCGCATCGCCGGCCAGGAGGTCTGAACAGTGATTTTTGGATCGTATTCGGGGTTTATCGAAATAGGGACTTTATAAATTACAAACTCACACGACACGCATGATTAAATTTTAAATATTCACCCAGTTTCGTGGATGGAAATATATGTATAGAGGAATATTATGGTCACTGAAAACAACGTTCGTAAAAATTAGTTACAGTTTTTATAAAACGCGCGTCGTCGTCGGCGCGAACATTTAAGCACGGGCATTTAAACGTCCGCTTCGATTTGGGCGGAGAAATTAAAAAAACTTAAATTCCACTCGGCATAACGGATAATTCAATTTTGATACGTAAAATATATACATATTACGCTCCCGATATTGGTGTAGATATTATACTACAGACAATCCGTATAATATGTGTAGATATAATATATATTATATACATATATATATTATATAGGATTCGAGAAAACAGGTTGTTGAAACCGAAGACGCGCACAAGTTCTGATGAGATTTTAAACCTTCCCTCCTCCTCCTCCCCCCCCCCGCACGGCATTTAGTATGAAAGGATGCGTCGTGAAGACGAGGGACGCAAAAACAGATACACCGTAGCCGACAGCCGTATCCCAAGAGAGAGAATATGCGATACTTAAGTTCGTCAGCATTCAAAGTCGCATTAAAGTAGAAACCGGGGGAATTTAAATAGCTTGGATAATCTCGGATTTTCATTTAAGGCCATGGTAAGTTTTTAACTCGCCCGCTCAATTTTCCTCCGGGCAACGCGCGTTTCTCTAATTATTCAAAGTTTGTTCGGCATAGTCCCCCGACCAATCGGTCGATTTTTATTTCCATTAAGCTGTCGGAATAAAAACAAACTGATCACTTTGGCGTTTCTCATTTTATAACTTATTAAATATTATATAGTATAAAGAAGTAGATATAAATATATAAAAGTTTTTATATACCTAATGACAATACAATCGGCGGCAGTTCGGTAATGAAATCTCACTAATTTGTTTTAAAATATGAAACAAAGTCGGAAAATAAAATTTATTTAATGTTTTTATTATTATCATTCGTTAGAAATGTATTGTATCCAACAAAGAAATTCAATTTGCATTCAAACTCACTTTATTTGTACAAAAATATTGACTATAGGTACGGCCACATATTTTCATGTCGATTATTTTGTCATTAAAAAAAGAAAAGAAACTTATTTTTTAATCTACAATTCAATAAGCCTATTAAATTATTTTAATATATTCAAGGTTTATATGTTTCATTATGATGTGCTGAAATCATTGTGTAGGTACATTTGTACAAAGTGTCTGACCGTCTTAAAATAAAAATTACATTTTAACGCCTCCGGTTTTTCAAATTTTTTTGTCTGTAAATGCAAACGAAAAACATTTATATAAAAACGGTATTTTAGAGACGGTAAGAATCATGCTTAGTGAAATGATTTCATCGAAATGAAACTCAAAGAATGCTGCAGAAACGCTTTTTAATTCAAAATAGTTTATCAATTTTTATTATTTAATTTTATAATTTAAGTTCTTTTTTCTGCTCGTGCTTTTTTCAAACAGTCGCATGCTTCTTTCGATATTTATTGTACTTTAAAATTCAAACCCTATACGTCAACATAAAATTATTATAGGATAGGTTATTTTAGTTTTACATCAAAACTGTTATTCAATTAAAAAACAAATAATTATGTTCACAAAATCAAATGAATATTACGGAATTACACGAGAGCATGTTTATTTAAATATTATTTAATAATCCTACATATAAAAACCTAGAATTCTTAATCCTCGATTAAAGACAGCACCTCAATATTATTTTCCTCGTTCAATATTTGATTCACATTTTGTTCACCTATTTGATAACCTTAAGTCATATCGATAAATAATAATTAAATATTTTAATTTATATTAGCTCTTATATAATATGATTTCATTGTCATATGGCAAACATTTAGATTTACAGTTCTTTAACAGTTGTCAAATTTGTAATCCTTAATAGTATTATTAATTCAATTATAAATGCTATTAATGTACTAAATTAATACAGTAGGGAATTGCATTTTAAAAATAGAACTACTATTTAAAATGTTGTTAAATCAAAATATGTAACTGCAAACAGTGCAAACCTATGACATTTATATAAAACAGACAATAATTAGTAATTACATTCATGTATGCCGAGTTAAACGTAATTAGCGGTGATCTCTAAACCAAATTTAAGTATGACTTATCGCTTGTTTTTTGGAATTAAATAAAATCTTTAACTAAAACTTAAGCGCAGTAGAAAATTATATATTTATGTTACACAATAGTCTATGCTATTCTCAATCACATAAAATAATTCATATTTATTTAATAAACATAAGATCCGTAGTACTAATATCTATTATTAATTTTTTAAATCAAAATACTGTGCCAAATAATGAAAGTTTAACACTTGAAGAATAAAATTTGAAAATGAGATATTAGATCTATGTTGATTGTAATAAAAATTTAAAAAACATTATACTTTTGTATAATCTCTGATGTATCACTTTGGTAGTCAAGGTTTTGTGCAACACTAATTCGAACAAATTGTAATTTACAAATTTTCATCGCTTTCTTCATTAACATCGGTGTTGATTATTTTATTCTGGGTCGATTCCAATTCATCCATAAAATGTATAACTGACAACGGAATAATAGGTTTCGAGTCGGATGATTTAACATTTTCTCCGGTTTCGACGTCTTTCTCGTCTCCCGGATCAGTCTCAATTATTTCAATTTTATCGAGTGTTAATAGCTGCAGCTGATAGTTATTATTAGCACATTTATTTGTGAGAACGTTTTTTTTACAAACTCTATGCGCCTTGTTTCTTGTACTTTTACTATAGGGTTTTGATTGTTTATTCTTCTTCTCTGGCGGTATACTTTTGTCATGGACACATTTTTTAGAATCGCCATCCGTAATTTGACTACACGTTTTGCATGATTCACGGTTTATGTTTGACAACTCCGAATCGATCATTAACTGCATGGCTGGCAAAGGTAAATACGATACGTTTATGTTGTCTAAAATTGAAAAATGTTGCTGTAATGTGTTGTCATTAGGTATATCTGTAGATGATTTGATTGTGTCGTTGCCTTCAAACGATTTCTTTCGGGAATAATCTTTCTTTCTCAATAATTCTTGATTGCTTTTTTGTTTTTTTAATATTTTTTTCTTTATAACAGATAAATTGTGTTTTCGTAATAACTCTTTAGAATAGAATTCGTTTGTACAATTCATATTGATACCATCACACACACCTCGTTTATAGATGGCTTGTGCAACGTCATCTCCGAGTATTAAGTTTAAATCTAATTTATTTATATCTTCTGCATTCCACAAACGGTCGTGGAAATCAGTCTCAAAACTGATTTCAGGCGATAATAATGCGACTTGATTAATATCTCTTGTGAATTCGGGTTTATCAACGGTACTATTTAGTGTAGGACCACAAGTACAAGTATGTGATAGAACCGATTCTGAATGTTTAATTCTTGATTTATTTATCATAACGTTGCTCTCATTTATTGCATTCCATTGATTTTCACAGAATAAACACAAGGACTGACACAAGCTAAATAAAAAAAAAAAAAATTGTATAAGTACAACATATGTTAGCCAGTAACCTAAATAAACTAATAGCTAAAACTTTTAAAAATATGATACTGTACAGTTAATTTAGCAAATTAAATTACTCGAATTATCATAAGTAAACTTATACTGATTATAAAACAGATAACGGTAACCATTAGCTTATAACCTAAACTTATATAATAAGACTCGAGTCATCTATAAATGTTTTGGTCATCAAATAGTAATACATTTTATTTAAAATTTATCGTTTATATTTAATTAATAATTACTACATGAGTTAGAAATAAATTAATTGTATGGAATACAAATTGACATTAACAATCAATAGCTTTTATATTATTATTATTTAAAAATAAATCAGTAGAAAGTAACTACTCGTGAAATTTCCTATACACTCAATTATCTTTAGACAATTTCGAAACCTTAAAAAATCATTATTCATTCTTTGGACTTAGAGCTATCTCCAGAATTTTTAACAAATTAGCATAAATCTACAATACGATATGATTTAGAAAAATGTAAGTTTTGAAGATCACTGGTGTTTTTAAATTGCCATAAGCATTGAATTCATGTTAGAATAAGAATTTATAATAGGGAAAAATAGTTAGAAAATACATAGAGTGAACAAAGTTCAAAATTAACCAAATATTTTTTAAATTGAATTTAACAATGCTTAACCTGAAAATTCAGGAGTAACACAGATGATCGTTTTTTGCCGAATAGAAAATTTTGCACTTGGGACTTGATTCTGGCATTAGATATAAGTGCCATGTTTTTGGCAAACCTATAGAGTTTATAAAGGTTTTAATAACATGGAATTATTTTAAGAATTTGATAAGATCAAAATATTTAATTGATTAAATACCTAATTTGACAACTTTTAATAAATTAAACTTGAGTGATTCAAACCAACGTACATATTATTTTTCTGGCTAGAATCTTCAGTTTCCATTTTATTTTTAGACTGGCTTCTATTATCAATCTCCATAAACAATGATTTAGAATCAACAACATCCATTGGAAAATCTCTAAAATTAAAACATAAAAACAAGATTATAATATAAAATATTATCAAACATTTTTCTTAACTATAATCAAATACAATTTTGTCAAGTTTTAGAGTTATGAGAACTCATAGAAAATATAACCGGCAGAAAAATGTTACCATCCCTTTACTAAAAGTCTAATTCCTAAGAAAGTAAAAATGGGGACGGCTGTTTTTAGCAGGCAAAAAACAGAATGATAATTAAACTAAATTTAATATCATATTTTCAAAATAGGTTTAGTTTAAAAACAACCTAAAGAAATAAAAATTCAAACATTTTTTCGAATTGCCTTGACAATTTAAAACAATTTTTTAATGTCGATGTGTATGTCAAACGAAAATAAAAATGATTTAAATGCTCAGAGCAACAGTGATATTAATACCTGGCCTTTTAATATTAAATAGTTGTAGAACACAAACATGTTGCTCATTTATAGAAAATGACAAGGTTGACAAGGTGTTATACATTACAGTGTATATTGCAAATACTTAACCAACAATATACTAAATATGTCTATATTCTATAGTTTAAGTGTTATACAAGAGAATACTAAATTAAAGATATAGAAAAACTACGAAATAGAAAAATACACTGTTATGAAAGCAAAAAATGTTTTGTCCCATAGGCTATAATTAATAGAAAAAGTCTTAAAATATTGAATGCGCTGCAGTGGATATTCAAATAAACCTAGTTTAAAACATAGCGCATAATAAACATACTTATCGAGTATCGACTGATTAGAAGCAGAGAAACAAATATTTAGGTGATTAAAAATAACACTTGTATCACAAAAAATTAAAAATTGAAAACTTAGATTTAAGTGGAATTGAAAATAAAAAATGTGTTCAAAATAAATCATAATTGGATCGCAGATACAGATATCGTTGATCAAATTTAATTAAATTTAACCAGACTAAAGACATCACAGTATACTGTTTTAAGTATTTGTACCGCATAATATCATCTCATTATATATCTTACAACTTGATTTCATGTGGTTCAGACTTTAATTGATTATAATTAGGTATACATAGGTAATATTTACTAATTGTACATACTTGTATGAATAAACATCATCAATTTCATCAAAAACGTCTTTTATTACAGCTATATGAGGCTTTCCAATTCTTAAGCTGTCCACGTCCATTTCGAAACAGAATAGGTATAATATCTAAACAAAATAAACAGCACATAATTATTACGAAAAAATACTATTCAATAATAAAACGATTGCAGTTAATAATTTATTTGTTGGTTATTTTCAATAAACAAGTAGGCGATACCAATAATAATTATGGAATAGTCTGTTCCATAATCAATGCATTATTTTCCTCAAAATCGGTTATTAGCTACAAAAAAATTAAGTGGCAATTGAATGAAAAGAAATTGTTAAAAAAATCATAAAACTAGTTAACACATGTAGGTATTTACCAAACGGATAGAAATTATGGAATGTAAACAAATAATGAAAATGAGATCAAGATGAAGACAAGACATATTTAAAACTATAATCATTAATCAAATGTTAAATTATACCAACCTATCACTTGATGAATCGTCGACAGGCATCTTGGAATGTCATTTAGATGGACAATATATTATAATAAGGAAATGTTAAGAAAACGAAATGGCAAAACGAAATATCAATAATATAGAATTAATAAACGTTAAAATAGTTCATAAATGTAATCTATAAGTTCAGTATCTGGCATCTGCAGGTCGCGTATGTTACAGATAACCCAAACACAATTTGGAGTCTGAGACACAGAGCAGCAAACCAGTGAACAACAGAAATAACTCTAATAAGTAATAACCAAACACGAATTAAGAAAAGTAAAATATCAAAAATATACAATATTACACTAATAAGAGTGGAGATTAAACAAAATTTATTAATTGTTCCCCACTTCTCTCTAATCTCTACCCACAAGTAAACAACAACAAGTATGGGATATAATTGGCTGTGAATAAACTTATAAATTACTCAGTTTTTTGGGTTTTTACAACAATTGGGATTTATTATGGAACAAAATTTACAAGTTATAACTATAACCAATGATCATAAACATTACAAATTTAATTTTTCAAATATACACTATACAAATATAACGACCTAAAAGTCAATGCGCACTGTAATATGTTTTTAAAATAAAATCTCTATAGTGCCTACTGAAAGTATTATTGAGTATTATCGCGTAGAAAAAAACGAAATCGTTTTTCTTCCTTGGTCCTCTGAATTTATTTTATTAATTTATTTATTAAATACTGACTATTTAGTGATTTAAGTGGCTTAAAGTACAGTAATGTAGGTAAATTTACATGTGGTATAGCAAGTCGGTAGAAGCGAGACGAACTGGGTAATCATATTTTAGTATAGGAAAGAAGGGTGACTGTTAACTATAGGCGCCATATGATATGGACTGTTTTGACTGTTATAAAACAATTAATGGAAAAATAGTAAGGAGCAATAGTAGGCGAGATAAGGACACAAAATTTGGTAATGGAGAGGTCAGCAGCACGACAGTAAGATTTTCATAGACTAAAAAACTACTGAACTGATTTTTGCACGAATTTTTAAAAACCGGGCCGGTGTGGTTCAGAGAAGATTTAAAGCTTTTTAAACTCCTCCATTTGACCGGTAGTTTTATTTTTATTTTTTAATTTACGCCACAAAATAAACAACAAAAGTATAATTGATAACAAAAAAATTAATAAGACTTACAGATGTTTTTAATTGCCTAGCAAACCTAACCAAACCGAAGAAGGTTTAAAGCTATTGAAATCCTCGATCTGACCAATACGGATAGTAGACTTAACCAGTAGTTTGTGATGGACATGAGTGTATGTTTTTTTTTTTTTTACTCTTTTGTTAGGTACCAAGAAAATCTTTTATTTTATTTTTTATGTTGATTTTACTCATTTCACTAATAATTCAAACTGTTCACATCAAAGTTCAATGAAAATTGTTTATTATAATAAATTATATTATATAAATTGAACACAAGTGTTCATGATTATAATCTGAGAAATTAGAGAAAGAACACAATCACTCTTTATGAGTTTCACACACCAAATGCCAATTAAAAAAGTAGATTAACTTTTTTTTAAATGAGTTAATATTTAAATTAACTTTAACTTTGAGAATTAAATTTGTAATGTGTTAACTATTAACTTCTAACCTAACGAAATATTGATTTACTCTTTAACTTAACTTGAGTTAATTATTTTCATCAACTTGCACATATTAGATTAAAGATTTATTGTTAATTGATAAGATGATTTAAGATTGAAATCTTTAAATAATAATAAATATGAATGTGATTGAAGGCATTGATTTTATAATATAAACTGTAATACAATGCACACAATCTGTATTATACAGATAAACTTACTAGTAGGCTGTTTAAATGGAAACATAAATAACATTAATGAAAACATTGATAGAAAGCTATGTCTCATTAGTAATTTGTAATTGTTGAAATTGAAAATACTATTTACAAAATGATTTATATCATGACTTAAATCAAAAAAATGATTTTTCTATCTCCTATAGAGAAATAATTTAATAATGACAATAATATCAATCATTAGAATAAAATATAATAATATTAACATGTAATGTACGTGTTACATTACATAAATTATTTTTGTTAAAAAATCACGTCTAAAATGTAAACATTATCACTTAGACTAATTCATACGAATTTATGAGAGCTGAGAAACAACTCTTCATTTTATCAATTAATATTATTTTTTTTAAATTTCTGATATTATTGAAATCTCTAAGATGTAATTCTTCGTATAGTATTTTATAAAACTAATAATGACAGTTATTAAGTTTTTGAGCAAAAGTGTCGAGTTCTTTCTACACCAAAACAAACTTGCATAAGTTATTTTAAATTTAAAACTTGAAAAATCAATAGTAAATTAAAATTGAATCGATTTGTAAACATGAGTAAATTATAGAACAGAAATAAAATCAACATTTTCCTATAATATTACGGTTTTTTTGGTCTTTTTTTCAGCTTGGACTAACAACAACAAAGCGAGAGATAAATCTCGATAATCAATCAATCAACCATCTGATATTCAATAATATCCGAAAAAAAATTAACTGTTTGTTTTTTAGCCATTGTCGGAAATAAATAATATAATTATACAAGCAATATCATATTACGTTTTATAATGCATTGAATAAGTCATTAAACAAATATAAAATTATATTTATATTAATACTCTTTTATCTGAGCAATCCTGTTTAAATAGGTTATGTTCATATCAGCAGGCGAATAAAAAAAAGAAAGCAAGTAGGTATTGTATATTCGATTGAAATGAAATTATTATTAATTAGTACTGATATTAAGACAAGTATGAAGATTAACATGACTAAATTAATAGAAAAAAATAAAACAGTATAGTTATAAATATCAACCTAGCTTGTTAGGACGACTTGACTCGTTTGTTTCTTTAATGAAATGTATTAAGTTTTATAAAAAAGCATAATTTTTATTTTGTTTAATGAAAAATAATTATGTGGTTACGGATAATTTTATTTCTATCATTTATGTGATAAAACAATTTTGTAAGACTAATTTTAATCGAATTAAAAAATGTTGTAATTTAGTTGATTTTAAATTATACTTCATAAATATGTAGGAAAATACATTAGAGACTGAATTTAAACTGAACATTACAATGGGCTGTAATTTTAAAATAAATTTGTTTAACTATGAAAAATATTGTTTATAAGCTACATTCTACCTAATCACACAATTTCCAGCCAACTTGGTCATGTGTTTAATAATTCAAAATTACCAGTGGAACACTGAAACTTATAACGGTATGTAAAGCAAACAGAAACAATAAGGAAAACATTAGATGTTTATAATATGAAGATTATCGGTCGAAACAAGTTAGGAAATATATAATAAATCATCATGTAAGAACATCGTAAAATGACTATAAAGATATAGTAAAACCTATTGTTGTTAAGTTGTAGCCATTTAGTGAAATATTATCAAAACTATCGGCTTCGTCTATACCTATGATTTTTCAAGTAGGTAATATTTAAATTTCTAAACAAACACTTTATTTTTTATAAATAAAATACCGTATAGCAGAAGTCTTTCTTTTGTTGAAGTCATGTTTTGTGGTTCCAAGAGAAGCATTTTCACGTGATATGCAAACACTTCGAACACTGACTTATAAACACTATTAGAGTACCCAGTCAATGTTCATAAAACAACTTCAGCCACTGCAACAATTAATGAATGAATGTTAAAACAATCAAATCCTATTTATAAACATAAGCTTAACCTTACCTAACCTACTGGTTGGCGCTGAAACACATACGTCCCTGAGCAACAAATGGTCCCAATGTTTTTGAATGATTACCAACCATAGTACCAGTTGATGTTGAACTGAAATTAAAAAAAAATAGTTAGACCATTAAACAGATAAATAAGAAATTATTAAGGTACCTTTACACTGTAGATTTTTTCTTGTAGAGTAACTCTAGCTAGGACTCAGGAATGCCATCGACGGGTACCTTGAAGTTTTTCAAATCCACCGACACGATAGTAGGTTTAGCGAGCCATTGTGGTATAACTCGTTCGACCTATATAGAAATCCACATGAATAGGACAAACAAACCAGAGAAAAATAAATAAAAGTGTGTAACGAGTGGTTTCTGAACGTACGGTTTTATTTTTTTGGTATTCGTGCAGGTCAATCAATACGAATCCCGGTGACGAGTTTGAGTCGCCCATTATATTATTCAACGGAAGTCTTTGTCGTAACAGAGAAAAAATTAGCACCACAAGGATTTTTAAGCGAATTTTAACGGAAAAAAAAAAGTTCAACGGAAAAACACGGTCCTATTATTCATCTCGTTTTATTGATGTTTGAAAAGACGTTATCATTATTATTTTGTAATAGATGATTGTGTATCGCGTGAACAGGCTGTTCACAATGAAAGAAATAAAAACCATAAAAAAAAACTATGGCGGCTACGTGCATTGGGCTGCCTATACCACAGAATAAGTTATTGTAAGTTATTATAACTTATCCTGTGCCTTTACTTTCGTATTGAGAGCAAAATATTTAAAATACTGCCCGAGTATAACGATGTGGTGTCGTGCTCGATCTACCTAAATGGCCGTTCTACTAATAATTCCAAAATCAAAAAACACATAAATATACTCACGTTTTTTAACATCCAATCGACAGACATTTACGATTCACAGGGACCGGTCGCGGAAGGCATACGCAACACTGGTTTACACGCGAAACAATGAGAAACGGCCGACATTGAATTGATCTGTTCCTTCTTGCACTCCTCGGCCGATCGAGGCTCTTTGACCTGCGGTGAAAATACGTTATAAAAGCAAATGAGGTTTTACTTTACTTGAAAACCAGTTGAAAAATAAAACATAATTTCAATATCATAATGCGTCGCGGCACATGGACAAAGTGTTCAATCCTTCAATGCCGGCAGTCCACACATTCGCCGAGAGCAGCCGAACACGAATGTGAACTATATAGACGCGCTCGTGTCGCCTCGCCTCGCCTCGTGTCACCCCGCCCCGCCTCGACGGCGCTCGGTCGGAAGGCGGTCTTTTGTGCCCGAGTCAAAGGACACGAGGCCAGCCGAGCACGAGAGCACCAAGTTCACACTCGTGCGTTCTCGAATATTCGCCGCCGTTTTTTTTTCGCGTTAATCGGCATGTGTGATTCGTTAAGCTTCAAGTAAGCACCATTTATAAATATAGCCCTTTGACAAACAACATGGATTGGAAGTTATATTTCCCTTAGACATTTGGAACTATTTGGATTGTCTCCAAAATGATTTATCAACGGCAAACGACCATTATCGAAGGGTGAAAACTTGGGCTATGCCCTCACGGAATTTTTCCCGTGGGGGCAGTTGCCCCCGTTGCCCCCATTGTTCCGGCGCCCATGGTTAAAAATATTATGTAAATCGTCTCGTTAATAATTATTATGATATAAATAAAAATGATATAGTCTCTTTGGTGTTAAAAATACAACTGCCGGCCGCTACGGGAACCCCGGGTTACGCGAAAATCAACAAAATTACGTTTACTTGGAAAATCTGAAATTTCGAAATCGCTGCGGCCGCCCATTGCCATTTCGCCTTTACGCCAGTCCGCACGAAACCGCATTTTGCATCGTTTTCTATTGTCGTACTGTGTGAACAAACTCTGCTCGCCATGTCCGGTAAGCACCACCGGTGTTTAATGACCATGGGCGGTCGCAACCGGGCGATTTTCGGATCGTCCGAAAACGGCGTTCGCTCCGGACGTCGTCTGCACTCTGTGGACGGGACAACGGTTCGACGACCGCGTCCGCCGTTTTGGGCATTCGTTGCCGCCAACAAAACTGCCGACCGCGGCCGCCGACCGAAAACTCATCGTTGGCCGACGGAAATCGTCGCAGCCGGTGACACCTCCGAGCCCATGGACTGGGAAACGTCGGACACTTCCGAGCCCATGGACTGGGAAACGTCGGACACATCCGAGCCCATGGACTGGGAAACGTCGTACACCTCCGAGCCGATAAGCTGGCAGCCGGCGGTCTCCGAGCCGACTGGCTGGAACTGCTGGAAGCCGGTGGTCTCCGAGCCGATGTGCTGGAATCCGGTCACTGACCGCTCCGAGTACACGGACTTGGACTTGCCCGACTACTCCGGGGACGAGAGCTTGGAGTCGGTCCCGGACCACTCCGAGCACGCGGAATCGGATTCGGCCGTCGACGACGACTGGAGGCCGGACGACGACGGATCCGAGCAGACAGAATCCGACCCGGACGACGATTCCGATTACACGGAATCGAACTCTGACGACGATGCCGTTTGAACGGACCGTTAGCGTTTCGTCAGACTTTCGTTTTTTTTTTTTTGAGCCCATTTTCTGGCTATTTTGTGTTTGTGTTTTTTTCGAAACCCGTTTTCGTTTTTTTTCACGTTTATACTTATTTTTGCTCATTTTACGAGTCGCCGACTTTCAGGCCATTTTATATGTTGTTTTTTATCGAAACCAGTTTTCGTTCTTTTCTCACCTTGTTTACTTATTTTTGCTCATTTCTTTGAGTCGCCGATTTTTAGGCCATTTTATGTTTGATATTAATTAATTGTTGTACTTTACTTTTCCATCTCTTTTGAGCCGATTTTTAGGCTATTTTATGTTTGATATTAATTAATTGTTGTACTTTACTTTTCCATCTCTTTTGAGCCGATTTTTAGGCTATTTTGTATTGTTATTTTTCCGAAACCAGTTTTCGTTTTTTTTGCGATTTTTACTTATTTTGCTCATTTCTTTGAGTCGCCGATTTTTAGGCAATTTTGTGTTCTGATATTAATTATTGGATTATAGTTATCGTTATATTTTTACGAGCTGTTTTTTCGAAATTTCGAATGTTTTTTATGGCTTCATTGAAAACCGAATTTTCGAGAGTGTTTATAGAAAACATAGAGGTTGTGCGGCACAACTTGTGCCCTTTAGGGCGTCCCCGGCGCCACTCTACATCGGTTCTGTGCGCCAACAGTATTAGTAATAATTTTGACATCTACCATAAACAAACACGAAACAATAGAGCAAAATTTCCATCGATGGTGTTGACATATTGTACTCCTGTTAAATACTTTTTTGAGCAAAAATTAAACATAATTCAATCAAAGAAAAGGAAGAAAAAAAGTCAAAATAAAATTGAAAAGTCGAAAACTATACGATTTTTCATATATACGAGTACAATGAAAATTCAGAAGATGAAGATTGTTTTATGTTTACACTGCAATTTATAATCTAAAAATGATGTTGGGGAAAAATGGACTAGCTGTACTGGATGTAGTAGATAGGCCTTTGAAATGTGTGCACAGAAGTGGACCACTTTAACCGATTTAAATGTAAACTATGTTGTTAATTCACAAATAAAGTTACTTTACTTAATTACATGTTTCTACTAGTTACAAAGATTTTATGATTGAATAATACCTATAATCATAGATTAAATATACTAAGTATACTTAATCTATGCTATAATATACCTTTGAATTAAGTGTTGATTAGTATTAATATTTAAAAAATGTATAGGTAAAGATTAAATTATAATTGAAAAAAACTTTAATCCACTTTTTAAGCATGTTCTAGAGTCATAATATAATCATGTATTCAAATATATGTATGTTGAAAAGTAGAAGTATCTACCTTTTTATTTTAACAGCTTTTATTAAATAAAATGATTTTTAAAGATTACAATAGAATTTTTTTTAAACTGTTTTACTAAAATAAAATTATACTGTCGACACGCGCCATTGAAATGTCAACAAGTCGCCACTAATTTACTTGAAATTAATTATACTTCATTAAATACTGAGAATTAAGAAACAAAAACATTACAATAGACATTCTCTGCAAATCAACGATTATAAATGTGCAACGTTTTTCCATCCATTAGTTTTGATTAGAAAACGAATGAAACTTTAAGGTATAATCTATTGGGCAGACATGTATGACTGTTATACTATACCGAGGACGATGTAATTACAAACTTATGGATAAAAAAAAGAAATTTACCAAAATGTTGTGTAAACATATATTACATTATATCCATTTATACCTACGTTTAACTAGTAAAACTGTTAATTTGTTCGACTACTACACGCCGAAAATAAACGAGAATTTATTAAAATTTTTTGCAGGGAAGTGTATACATTATAATTTATAAGTAACAGAATATTCGCCTTTTTGACGCGGTCATCATTAGACGCATACGACATTTAATAGGCGCACAACCAAAATGTCATATTTTATATATAATATATTATTATTATAGTGGATACTTTTCATCCGCCGTCTTCTTTTATTCCAAGGCATCTTGATTTTCTTTTTGCAAAATATGTTAACGCAATTATAATATGCAAATGCACAATACGCTGCAGCAGCAACCTCAACAGCGTCCATGTTCCAATCAAAACACCGTTTTTAAAACAAGTTCACTGGAGTTCTGAACACAAAAAAACGAGTGAAATCCGAATGAAAAACCGAGAATGAACCGCTTGCACTCGCTCTTCCTCGCCAAATGTGTACTGCCGGCTTTATATTTCAAGTCCAGATAGGCCAATGGCTAATCGTTTTCGCACACAAACAATAACTTTGGAACCACTGATTCGCTTATCAGTCGTTAAATTGATATAATATTTTTTTTCCGTATCTGCGTGTTATCATGACACGTCTGGATTTTCAATTTAGCCCGGAACATCAAGTGTATTATTATTATTTAAATCCGTGTAATTCTTATATATGTTCTAATATTGAACAAATGCAAAATGTCTGTTAGCACGAAATACCGTGAATTTTTCTTCAAACCACTCCAATAGTGTTTTTCGAATGAAAACTACTGTCTGTCAAGCGATATTATTGTTATTTCACACATAATATAAATAACAATAATGGATGTGAGTAGTTTTTGACTTTGTAAACATATCTTAAACATATCTAAGTTCAATTTGTTTTACACAATATCACGATAAATATTATGTTCTTTCGTTAAGTTTATCGTCGTTTGAATGTTCTATTCAATCGTATATACATACTGAACGCATTACTTTTCTATTTCAGTTCTTGAACTCAAATACCGGACAAAGTGCCTTCAACAGTCCAAATGGTGGCCATACTGCAGTTGTAAGTAAATATCGTGTCAAGTTTTCACAGCGATTGAATCAAATCACTTTTATTTTTTTTAATTCAGAGTAAATTGTGTAAAAAGCAGACTAAACATGTACCCAAACTTAAAATTTTCTATTATAAAAGCAGTGTTTTTAATACTCTTGTTTATTAATTAGTAAATTAGTTTTCTAAAAACAACATGTAAACTTATTAACTAGTTAAAAATTAGTTGGTATTATTCCAAACAAAATCATTTTACAAAATTTTGAATAATTTAAAAGGCAATTTTGTTATAATTCTAACAAAAATATTTTGAAAAAAAAACTTTTAAACTATAAATAATTAATTATCTGTCTTTATAATGTATAGTTTGGGTCTCAGATCACATGTTATGTAATTATATAAAATGTCTGTTACAGTGTTAAACATAAACATTTCAAATTTGATATTGCCATTCTTTTCCTATTTTTAATTTTTGAAATTGTAATTTTAACTCTTGAGATTTTAATACAAATAACTTACACAATTTTTATCAAATTTATTGATTTTAAATAGATAATATTTTGAAAATTAACCATAACAATTTTTGGATATGGGTTTAAAAATTTAACGTGTATTTTATGTTTATATGCTTTTTAATTGTGTTAATTAATTTCGCACTAATTTGTGTTATTTGGCTTTTAGTTCATCGAAGACCGGCCAATGGACAACGTCGAAGGACGTATGACTGTTTCTGGATCACTTATGCAAAATCTTGGCGATCCTGGATTCAATACATTAGACGAACCTATTAAAACAACAATTGTAATTATAATATAATAAATAAGAATAGAAATTACACGTTATGATATTGAAATAGCTACACAAAATATCTCATAATTACCATTAATCAGACAAAATTTATATAAATGTCACAAGACTATGAATCTTTGCATTTAAATCAATTAAAATTAAAAAATTTAATGTATTTCAATTATTTCACATTCATAAATATAATATTTGTATTATCACTAATTGTTACGTGATACAAATATCTGCCATCTCAGTTTTAATGGTTTTTTTTTTTTATAAAAAAATTCTGGTTTCTATTCTTTTTCTCTTATTATGAAATACAATTTACTATTGTATTTTATACAATAATTATTATCACCGGTTACTTATTGTTGTTATAATAAGATTTAATGGCATAATGATCGAATGGTACAGATCACCTAAATATATACTGTATCAAATTTAAGTTGTAAAATCAATACAAATTACCATTTAACCCATATTGGCTATATAGGACATGATAATTTTGCCAGAACTAAAAATTCTAGGTTATTATATTTGGTATGTCATTGTAATCAAAAATGTCAATGTAAATAACTTTCATTAAATATTTGTTAGTAATAATAGATGATTATTCATTTCAGATGAGAGATTTAAAAGCAGTGGGATTGAAATTCAAACACGTAATATATTTAAAAGAAAAAAATACCCTTCTCAAAGAATGTAAGTGTAATACAATAAGATTTTAATACTTACTTACAGTGTGAATAACATTATTTTCAGGGGACTTATGGGGCCCTTTGATGCTCTGCACATTCATGGCTATGTAAGTATATATTTGTTTAATTGCGTCGTGTATATATGGGTACTTATAAATGATTTTGAAAAATAATTTCAGGGTATTACAAGGATCACCGGATTCAATGCAAATTGGCGATGGCGGTCCTGAGTTTGCAGAAGTTTTTGTTATTATTTGGATAGGTTCTGTGATTATTACATTAAATTCCAAGTTGCTCGGGGGAACAATGTAAGTATTCATAATTGATGATAAAAATAGGGTTTATGATTTTTGATAATATTCACGTTTTAATTTTAAACCAATTTCTTATTGAATATATATTAAAAAATATAAATATTTTATTGTCATTTCTCTAATATTTAAAGAAAATAATTGTTCTTATAACTTCTTCAGTATTAATTAATTTATTCACTAAACTTGATACATTTTTGAATGGTAGCATTTAGTTGTTGTTGACTTCATTTTGGTAGACACTTATTTTTTTTATACACATAAAATAGTATTGTTAATCATTTCATTGAATCTTTATTAGTGTTTGTCGATTAGTCCCTATTTACAAAACTTTAGATTTTATATTTACTATGCACATTGTTAAAATTTATAACTACAGTAAAACAATGACTCAATAGATCAACAATTATATATGTATTTTCAAATTTTTTTTATATTCTAATTAAAACTGAATATTACGTTTGTATTTCATATAATTTAAAATTCAAAATGTGATATGTTTTTGCACGATTAATTGACATAGTTGTATGTGACCTATCTATCAAACTACACATTTTCAAATCGTTCAAATCATCTTGTGCTATGAAATTTTAAAATCTCATATTTAAAACATTTTTTAAAACACGACTCTTTAGAAACATTTTGACCAATTAATGAAATTACTAAATTATCATTTGTAGAGCGGTAAATACTTACGTGTTTTTAAATTGTGTTTTCTATCGATCTCAATGAAAAAAAATTATCAATTTCTCTTCAAATTTCCCTTTCTGTTCAAAACTCATTAAAGTCTTGTTTCTACTAATTGTACAATTTTTAGCTGGATTATTAGTAAGCTTGTAATATTAATTTATAAACTGATTCCCAAGCAAGTTATGGAATGCGTCTAACGTTTCAGTCTAAACTCATTACTTCTCTTATATTTAGAACAATTTTAATGTACATTATTTTAAATAATATTAAACATCGGTAATCATTTGTGAATTCGTTTGTTTTTTTACAGATCATTTTTCCAGAGTGTATGTGTGCTAGGCTATTGTCTACTACCAATCGTTATTGCCTTGATAGTTTGCAGATTTATTTTAATATTTGAGCAGACAAACTTCTTATTTTTCATCCGTTTTGCCATATCAATAGGTTCATTCTTATGGGCCACTTACGGTGAGTTACATCAAATTATAAAACCATTGATAAACAAACGTATTTTTAACATTTTCACACTCGACTTTGTATTTCAGCTTCTGTCGTGTTCCTTGGCGACAGTCAACCACAGGGGAAAAAAGCACTGGCCGTCTATCCAATATTTTTGTTTTACTTCATCATGTCATGGCTTGTTTTATCACACACAGTCTAGTGTCATTGATCAAAATTCTATTTTGATTAGTTACGTGAATTTCGTTTCTAACTTGTAATTATTTATGTTATTTCTGATGTTGACTGTTCATGTGATTTGGCTCGAAGCATAAAATAATTATCATGCGTATTGTACTAATAAATTATCACTTGTTTTCAAAGTGTTTTTGTATGATAAATGTTTCGTATACATTTATATTTCTATATTTTTGTTTATAAATAATAATTCATCATTGCATTAATATTGGTGTCTTTTTGTATGTTTTTTTTTTTCAATTTCAATGTTACCCAAATGTATGGTTACATTTATATAACGAATTATTTCAGTTTTTTGTTTTTAGAACACTAATAACCTCGACAAGTAATTGTTCGAATTGCTCGAGTGAAAATATTGTTCAGTCATGAATAATTTAACAACTTTAATTGCGTAATACACATCTCTAACGTAAGATTATTTTAAAATGTCAGTGCAATAAGTATATTATTTTACAGTTATTATGTATACCTATAATTTAAGAACTATATTCAGTTTATAAAATCGTAATATTATTTAGTAATCGTTTTATTAAAAATTAAATTATACTTTATCTTTTTTACTCATTTGAGTTTTAATTGATTTAATTGAATCGTAAAAAATAAACATTAAATAACAATAAGAATGAAAAAAGAACGTTTGTGGAAAACATAAGTTTAACTAAACAATTAGATAACATATGTTTATTATTTATAAAAAAATAAGGCATAATTCATGAGCTATGACATTAGTGAATACGTTGACTTGTCGTCTTACTCATATCAGTGAAAAATATAAGTTTACACGAGTTCAATTTTCAATTAATACTCATAAAAATATCCGAAAAGTAACAGTTAAATTCTAAATTATTCAGTTGTAATTTACATAAGTTTAAAAAAATGGATAATCTGAGTCGTGTACTATGTAACACATATAAATAAATCGTAATTTTAATCGCTGAGTGGATTTACCGTTACGATTAGATTTACCTTAATTATATTACGTACCAGTATGAAAAAAAAACAACAAATATTCCTCTTGTGATCCTATGTTTTTTTGTCGTTGATCTAGACACGCCTATTCCGATTATCCAGAATGAAGTGCTTCTTGGAACCAAAATTGTGTCCGACGAGTGGGCAGCTAACAGAAATTTAAATACACTCTTGGAGTTGACTACGATACTGGAAATAACTCGAAAATCTTTTGTCAATCCGTCTACAGGAATGAACAGTCAAACTTTATATGGTCCAAAAATGAAAATAATGTGGAAACCGCACGGAGCGAAACGCCAAATATCACACACACCTAGTCATAATATAATTGAATGTATTGGTACACATCCGATGATTTTTTTATTGATTTCAAGCAGAATACGGTTAGAGTCAAAAATTAGAATTTGGTCGTTTTAAGTTATGCGATTGTAATATTTGTGTAATAAGTAGAGGTCGGATTTATATTCTCTTTAAATCGTTAAAACATTATGTTTTTATGTCGTTTAAATGTTTAAAATAGGTAATATGTTCTCTTGATTTTCTTTTAAAAAGCCAGTTGTATATGTTTTATGTTCTTGCAAAATATTCATGTTCTATAAAAAAAAAAAAAAACAACAACAATAATTGAATAATAAATACAAAATAAAAGTTTCTTAAAGACAAAAACAGCGAAAACCTTATCGACCATCGCGTTCAATGTAGCGTTTCATTGGTATTCATCGGACGATTATTTGACTTGGTAAATTTATAGTTGGATAATTTTTATGAATTAGTAATGAAATAATTCTTTTCTCTCTTCCATTTTCATTAGCTCTCTAAACAATTTTGGCCAGCATTGGCAAAGCGTATCTCAAGGTTGGAGACCCCTGAGCTAAATAATAATCATAAAATAACTATTAAATTGTCAATTCAAATTCAATTTTAATTAAAACCCTTAAATGCATGACTTTTTTAAATTAAAAGAAAAAAAAGTACTTGGAAAAAAAACTAATTTTGAGGTGTAGAATCTAAAAGAAAAAATAATAAAAAATTTTATTAATCAATCTATGGTAAAAATGATTGATTAGTTTGTTTATAACCTCATAGATAGCACTACATATTCCATATCGATAAATATAATAGTATATGTAATGTATACATAATGATTAATTAGTTTGTTTATAACCTCATAGATAGCACTACATATTCCATATCGATAAATATAATAGTATAATATCATTTATAAAACGTGTTGCAAATAATATAACATGGTTAAAATATATATTAATTTTTTTAATTTACAGTTTCATTATTACCAAGAACCTAATGACTAATGAGTAGGGCTCGGATTTCGTAGCAAAATAAATCCTTAAAAAAGCAAAAAGAAAGCATTTATTAAATTTAATTCTAAAAAAAACAAATTTCAATTACACATAAAATTAAATATTAAAAAAGGAATTTACGACCACATATTTGGTCAAGATACTTTCATTAAAACTCATTCTATTGGGTGCTGCTAATATATTAAATTAATACGTAGAAAAAGACCTTTCCACATCAACCGATGTAATCCATGCATATTTCATATAAACTAAATCATTTAAATCATAATGTTATGATTATTCATTACAATTTCGGCACAATAACGATAGTTATTTTATCATTCATACGTTTATTACTGGTTTTTTCACTGGTTTTAAAATTTCTGGTAATAATGATTTATAGTCCAAGTATAATATACATAAGAATAAGTTAAATTTTCAAGAAAAATATGTAAAAATTAAGAAAAAATAACCAAATAGGGGAAAAAGCAATAAAAAGCAAGTTTTGTGGAAAAAAGCAAAAAACAGCAAAAAAAGTTTACTTCATTGAAATCAGAACGATTCAAAACGTATTTATCTATGAGAATTATCTTTCTATCACACACCCCTCAAAAGAAGCATTTACTACAAAATCCGAGCCCTATTAATGAGTAATCCTTGTATAACCTCAAACCGGGTATTATACAAACATAATACATTAAATAATCATCGATTTAAAGCGCTTGATTATTATTCGTTTTGCTCAATTTTCGTTTTTGTTTTTTGTCACTTTGTTGGGCGATTCATCGGAAAAAGATAATAATCGTCTCGAGGCGTTAAATGACTTGTTTTTTTCCCGTATTGAATGGGTTGAAAACCATAAGCCTTAAAGTTGCAAAATCCAACGGATTTTAAATGTTGTAAATAGTATATTGTTATGTAAATGTTTCGATAGATTGGAAAACAAAAAATAATTATCATTAAACATTGGTCGGTTATTAAAATATTCATTAAATAAATAAAAACACCCGTGGCAAAGTTTAACAATTACAATGTCGGTAGTCGATAGCTTAAAAGTCTGAATCTTTGCACGTCCGACGCATGAACAATATTTCAAAAACATATTATCGTGACTTCTAATATCCCCATGAGGATATCGAGAATATTTAAATAATAGTCGTACAAACATATAGTAAAACGCTTATACTATTATTGCATTATTTCTTTAATGTAAGTAATATAGTTATGTATATATATAAAGGTTTTACACATCACAAAAAAAAAAAAAAAATTATAATAAGGAATGTTTAACAGAAAAAAAAAAATTAAAAAAAAAAGAGACTAATAAATTAAAAATACTTGACAGTTAAAATGTACATACAAAAAAAAAAAAATAAAAATAAAATAAAATATATTTATAATATATACAAAAAATTGATCTATAACGTTTGTGGGGAGAAAAAATAAAAATAATAAAAACGTAAAATGTTTAACTTAGAGAGTTTCAATAAAATTAATATCGTACTTCAATACAAATTAGAAGTATGTAGTTGGAAATAGGGGGGCTGGGGCACGACTCAGGTAACCGAAAATCAAAAAAAATTACAAATATCTTTAGTTTATATTCGTTTTATTATTATCTTAATTTTTTTTTTTTTTTTTTACACATACTAATATAGCCTAAATTAATGTTTCCTTAACATTTAGTTACCTGACTTTCGACGTATACAAAACCGATTGTACGGCCCCTAATATTTATAATATTATAATAATAATCATAATAATCATAATAATAATAATAATAATAATAAAAAACACAAATACACTTAATAACTATTTAATTTTACTTATATATTTACGTGTGCATATGTATATTTTATACGTATACACAAACATATTATATTCATTAATTTAC
The DNA here is from genome assembly GCA_948098885.1 of Drepanosiphum platanoidis. Classification (NCBI taxonomy): domain Eukaryota; kingdom Metazoa; phylum Arthropoda; class Insecta; order Hemiptera; family Aphididae; genus Drepanosiphum; species Drepanosiphum platanoidis. The sequence goes on from OX402528.1 coordinate 10,141,722, forward strand.
GTTAACACACCTCTCTATTCTAATGATATGAACAATGGAACGGTATACATTTATTTTATTTTGATGTTAATCATAATTTTATATTACTGGAGATGATAGTGCTGTTTTCATTTTTTTTTCATTTTTTTTCTTTTTTTTTTTTTTAAAATTTTTTTTTGGAACAAAAGCGAGTTTAAAAACGCCGTCGAAATAAAACGTGATTGTAAAAACGGGGCCGATTTATTCGATCGATGATATCAATAGTTGCAGTCAAATGTCTCGGCGGCAGTAAGCGTATTGTGTACCCCGTGCACACGTATGCTTGTAAACGGTCGAAACATTCGAGTCCGACTATTAATCAATGGACAAACGGTTAACAAAAGATATTTTAGAAGTCGATTTTGAATTTTTAAAAGGTTTAGTCGTGGGATATGTTAGAACTGGCGCAATAAGTCTATGTTTGAAGAAAGAGGTTGAACACATAATTGTAGGAACATAGAAAAAAAAAAAAAAAAAAACAAAACAATATATTATTAGAATAAAAATATTAAATTATACAGTTCTAAATAAGATAAAAACTTAATTTAACGAACAAAATAAATGTAGAGAGGCTGATAACACTATAATAATGTATACAGATTATTCTCTACAGTTACACGCTTACTTTTTCAAAAGTAAAAATCATTGTATCTTTTCAGTTGGAACCTAACTGGAGTCGTTTCAAAATTATAACCGGCAAATAATCTCTAAAACTTAAATTATGATAAGAATTGTTTAATGACTACACGATTGCCATACAGGCAAGACTTTAGGAACTTTTGTGAAATTAAGAAGTAAAGAAAAAAAAGAAAAACAGGTGGACTTTAATGATATGTGAATTTGAAAAACTAATTTCGTACACTGCAAATGGACCCAAAAACCAATATATGCTGATTTTGAATTGTATTTGAAGAGATTTTGGAAATTAAAACGAATTAAGTATACATAATATAGATTTCAAGTTAAAGAGTCACACTAATAAAACACGGCAAACAATTAGTCATGAAAATATTTATTGTCTCCTTTGGTTTCTTCAAATTGAACGTGAAAAATTCTCAAAAAAATAGACAAAACAAAATAAAGTTGTACTGTTTCAAGTCTCCAGGTTAAGTATTTGTAGTTTTAATATCAACGATACCGTCAGAGTGTATTTGATAAAAAAAAAACCACCGTGTGCAATGGTGTAATGCAGAAAGTAACAATGTAAAACGATAACAAATTCAACATGCATACAACGGTCTGCAAGACACTGGTCGGTGGTTTTCTAAGAACTAATCAACTCAATATCGAACATTTCAAAATTGTATACTACAAGTGGTTCATAAAAAAAAAAAAAATAAAAATAAAAAATAAAAAAAACTCTTGTCAATATAATCACATTTGTTTTTGTGAACCCTACAATAGGTTTTGACAGAAAACAGACATCTCCGAAAAGAAAAGAATACTTACACATATAAAGTAATCAACGAAAGAAAGAGCAATTTGTAAACACACAAAAAAAAACTTAAAAAGTTTGATTCTCAGACCGACAATGACAATATTTTGATTAATCCCCAAAATTTAACGTTGGTATTATTTACATTATAAAAAGAAACGGAATGCTTCGCCCTAACACTGTTAACACAGATCAAACAAAATCTAAACGTATTCGAGTTGCTAAATAATAATATTTTAATACTAAATATTGTTACTTTGTTTGTTACAAAATAATTTTTATGTACACATTATTTATAAATATGCTGTAGGTATTATGTATGAACAATATACATATTATGTTATATTATATACATATACACATTGTAATAAAAACGTTACATCGTAACAGATGAGTCGAGATTGGTTTAAGTATTGCGAGTTTGTATCATCTTTTAGATTATTTTGAACGTAGTGCAGATATTTTATTTTTTTTTGTTTTTTTTTTTTTCAAACGTTTCGTCTCGTTAGGAATGAATCGATTCGTCACGCTAATTACCGGAACAAATACGAAATGAAATGCGACTAACAAAGTGATAGTTTGCCGTCGATAGGAGCCCTGAAGTATCTACGCTGGCCGAGCTCATCAAATCCATTGTTCAGGGACGATGAGATGGACCAATGTCACTCGCTGTTACTCTGGTGGTGATGGTGATGGTGGTGACCGCCGATGGAAGGAGACGACACGAGCGCCAGCGGATGTCCGGGAGACGTCAGCATGGGGAACATGTCGCTCTGGTTTTGCACCGACATCGAGGCGGTGAACATGTCCGTGCTGGTAGACGTGGTCTGGCCGGCCATGGTGGTCGTCGGCGGATTGATGCGTTTCTCTTTTTGCCTGCGGTTGCAGAACCACACGCGGACCACTTCTTTTTCCATGGACAGGTTGTCGGCCAAAATGGATATCTCCTCGGACGTGGGCTTGGGGTTCGCGCGGAACGCCTTTTCCAGGGAATACCTAATGGACGTCTCGATGGACGTGCGTTTCTTGCGGCGCCGGCCGATCGCTTCCGGCGTGGTCAGAGGGTTGCACAGGGCGCTCGGATTGGTCATGGTGCTGTCGGCGTCCACGAGCCACTTTTGCAACAGCGGTTTCAGCTTGCACATGTTTTTAAAAGACAAGTTTAACGCCTCGAACCGGGAAATCGTCGTCTGAGAGAAGTCGTTGCCGTACAGTTTGCCCATGGCCAGGCCCACGTCGCCCTGAGTGAAACCTGAAAAACGGCAAGGCGAAAGATGAGTTTGGATTTTCGCACACACGTTGCTTTTCGAGAAACGACATTACGACGCGACGGTCGTACAAAATCAATCGTCAACGTTTCCTCACCTAATTTGATGCGCCTCTGTTTGAAAAGTTTCGCGAACTGTTCCAGTTCCTCGAGATCAGTGGTGTCGTCAGTGCTGGTTTTGGTCTCCGCCAAACGGCTCAGGGCCGCGGCCGCGGATGGATCCAAATCGTTGTTGGACGACTGGGTCTGAGCAGAGTGTTTAGAATGATGGGACGGCGTCGAAGAACCGGCCGGCCGCGCCGACTGGCTCGCACCGTTGCCGACCGGAGAATGCTGGTGGTTGTTGGTCATGTTCTGAGCCTGGATTTGTTGCAGTTGAAGCGACGCTTGGGTCAGCGCTTGGTGAACCTGAAAATTCGTAAGATTAATAATATAGAAAACACATCAAATGGAACTATGTATATATGTATAACTATGTAATAATAACGGGGGGGAAATAAGTGACAAAATGTGATACAGGTGATTAATATTGGTGAATTTGCCTTTTGAATTTGAAAATCGCGTGTCATTGCCGCATCGGATACGTTAAAATCAATATTCAATAGTACAAAAGAAAAATGTTTAAATATTATTAGTACTCACTTGGTTTTGGAAAAAGAACGGCGTCTGGTTTCCGTGCGTCGCCGTGGACTGTCTCATCAGCAAGTATTGGATCTGTTGCTGGAAAAGCGCTTGCAGTTCTTGAGGCGTTAGAGACGATTGGCCGCCCGGAGGGCTTCCGATCAACGGGTTGCTCTGCGGCGACAAAACTCCCAGCCCCGGAATCTACGAGACGTCGGAACAAAAGCGTTAAGCGACGTGATAATAACGACGAATCGACCACTAACGTCGTAAAATAATACGCGTATATTTATTTGGTTTTTTTTTTCGTTATAGGTACCTGCGCGAATTGTTGACTCTGGAGCGCGGCCAGTGGATCGCTGCCGCTCGTCACGTTCGCCGAACAATTTCCCGACGGTCCGGTACTGCTAACGCCCGAGCTCGAAGAGCTCCCAGAATGTCTGTGCGAAACCTATACGAACGCAAATAAAACTGTTCAAACATTGAAAAAAGTAAAAACACGTTCATCGCGGCGGCGGCGGCTGCGTCGTCGTCTCGAGTGAGGTAGGTCGACACAACGACGTTGTTGTTGTTGGTTTATGAAAATCGTTTTCCAATGATTGTCTGTCGGCGTAACCACCGACGCTCCCGGGTTTAGTCAACAATTGTGCATACAAAAACAGCGCGCGACGACTTTTGAAAACCAACCGCGCGATAGCTAGGCGTTCCTAAAAGCCCCGTGCGTGGTGGTCGGAGAACCGTTTGAATAAGTACAGGTAAACCCAATGGGTAGCCACCGCGAATTATAATTATAAGAACGCGCGGTACACGACTGTCGCGAGATCGAAAAAAAAAACGATTCGATACGGGAAAATATGCGCGCCCGAATATCATGAAACGACAACACGACAATGGTAATAGCGGCTATATATATTATATGTATATAAACGAAATCGAACGATATATACTTGCGAACGCGTACCTCGAGCGTCCGCCGACGGTGGTAACGGTGTGGCGTAGAAGACGAGAAGGGAAAAAAAAAATTATAATACACACATATTATTAACAATAATACCGATCACGTATATTTTGAAAAAGATAAAGCGCGAAATCGTGGTTTTCGCGAAAATATTTATCGCGGTGAGTAATGCGAACCGCCGATTAACGCGAAAACGGAATAAAACTACGTACACACTGACACATATAGAGAGGTAGGTAACATATATGTCACAGGACCGGCGACGTAATCCGAGTCGAAAACGAGACGGCGGGTAAACGCTTTGTGTTCGGCCGGCGCGAGACAAACAAAGAGTGAAAAAAATAATACAAACAACGAGCGCGAAGAAAGCTCTCTCTATACCAAAAGGTGTGGGCCCGTTGTCTTCAGTCTCGCCGCGGTCGACCGCGGGCGCGCGTACGATTTTCGCCCGTCACGTATCAAACGTAACGCGCGGCGTTATTTTTTAAAAAACTAAGTATGTAAATTATGCTTTATCGCGACCGCGCGAGAACCGTACGACGACGGCGTTTGTGTGTGTGTGTGTGTGTGCAAAAGGCGAAAAAAAAAGTCGTACAGAAAAGCGTATATTGGCCCGGGGGAAGAGACGGAAAATGAACGCGAGCCGGACGAGCGGTCGACGTGACGCGTCACGAGGTCAGTGTTTCTTATAGCATATTATGCGTAATTATTTAATATAATTGTATAAATGTATAATAACGTTTCGCACAATAGACTCGTTCCGACACAACGTGTGACAATCACGGTACGATATTTGTACGAAAAACGTGCGTGGTGCGGGCGAGAGGGGAAAAAAACGTTACGCCGCGCAATAATAACAGAGCAAAAATAAAAAAAATTTCCGACCCACTGTCGCGGTCGTTTTACACGTCGTCGTCGTCGTCGTTGTAATCCAACACCGAGAACACCGAGAGCGGGCGGCGGCGGCGGCGGTTCTCCGACGTAATACGTTTTATCGCGGTCTCTCGTTTTTTTTTTTTTCCAACAATTTTGTTTACACGGCACGCGAACGTCGGTTTTTTTTTATTTTTCTACACGTTTTTTTATCTCGGACACACCGTTTTCCCCGTTATCTCTTTGCGTGCTACTCGCGCGCGCCAAACACGTCCACCGCTCGTCCACCACCGCAGCGGTGGTCTCCCTTATGTTTTTGCTTTTCGAAACGGGTCATTATTCAGGTAGGTTACGCGTACGAGAATAGACTCTTGTGGAAAACTTCGTGTTGCCGGGCGCGTCGGAATCGCCGAGAAGTTTGAAATATCGAAAAGGAAAAGGATCGTAACAATTGCTAGCCGAAATTCAGACTACCCGGGTCACTCTACTCGGTAAATGCCGCTCCTTCTTAAAAAGAACAGACCGATAATTAATTGTTAAGAAACTATGAAATATGCAAAGGTATAAAATCCTAATGTATTGGTGTAGTATTGTTCAATTCCGCGTATAGAACTATAGAGAACAGCCGGTCAATCGTCTCTGTATAACAACACAATAGAATATATTATTCGTATTAAGTACCTCTACAACTGGCATAACGCAGACAATAATAAATTTTCACCTACAAATCGACAAAACTAATACGTACAGAGAAAAAAGGTCTTAAAAACGTATCGACGTTTCGAGCCGGGCGGGCAATCGCGCACGTCCTTTTCTACAGAACAGGCCGGCCGGCCGGGGTCGAACGACGTTGTCTTTGAATCGCCGGGAGTTTCGAATTGTCGAAGGTTTGAATTAACGACATAGTCGATCGTGTATAATTGACACGTACAGACGAGAAAACCTTTCGGGAAAAACAATAATTCGGGGCTGGCGTTGCGTCGCGGGTGAATTATACCGGCCACCGCGACCAGGAAAATCCATTAGACGAGAAAAGCGCGCGCGCGCCCGTCTTATTTCGGCGGCGGCGGAGTTGACAACAGTGGCAGAAAAATTGGGGGGTCCGTTCTCAGTCCGTTATTAATCAATTTCCCATCAACCGGCGCGCCGTGTCATTGTTTCGCCTTGTTCGTCGTCCCCCCCTTCCGCTATACCCTTCGCCGCGAAATTCGCTCCGTAGATACACACGGTTTAAGACTATACGGCGCGCGGCTGTCAAAATTCCTTTTATTTAATTATATTACGTATAACTTATTTCCCTCGCCGCTACGAGTCGTCGTCGTTTTATAATATATATACGTATATATATATAGGTATAATATATAATAAAAGTACGTGCGAGGCACTCCCCCGGAGGCGAGAAAACTTTTATTAAGATCTAATGAAAAAATAATCCTCGCCCCCCCCCCCCCCCCCGCTCACGCTTCATATCGATTTTCGGCGATTCGAGTGTTATTTTAACCACACACACCTGCGGGTCGAGTAAAGTTCATACACAAGTGTATCGCAGTCGTGCGCGTACTTAATAAATTCGACCGAGTGAGAGGCGAAATAAATACGACGAATCGTCGCGAAATTTTTTTTTTTATTTCCCGTTAATAATTTTATATACTACCCAATTATATACGGACCGCTCGCGTAGCAAACACTATTTATAATATTATATACGTTGGCCGTCATCGAATCCGTTGGGCGCGAGGCGTTTATGTAAAATATCCAGCGCGACCAGACGTATCTTTTTCGGCCATCGTGTTTTGCATACGGTTTTTGCATAATGCACTCGGGGCTATGGCTCTTTGATCTCGGCGCACACACGATTTCGCCCAGATGTAAATAATACACCCGATTGATACCCAAACGTCGTAGTCGTCACTGCTTTTAAATTCGTTTCTTGACCGCGTTCCGTTCGCATTTCTAATGAAATTCTATAACAACAAACGACTACGGTCCGTCCGCCGCGCGATGTAGTTTGTTTTTGTTTAATTCTCTTTTTATTTTATTTTATTCTTTTTTTCAATGTAGGTACGTTTAAAATGGAAATCTCGGACGGTAAATTTCGAATTTGAATTTCAAATTCAAACCGTCGTCGTCGTCGTCTTGCGGGTCGAGTAAAGCGAAGAAGACAAAAAAAAATTGTATATAAATTGCGAATATAACGCGCGCGGGATTCGATAAGTCATATGTGTACGACTGGGCGAGACAGTTCTCGTATATGTTTTATAGCGGATACATATTCGATGAGTTTCCATACGTACATGTACAACACACGCGCGCGCGGCACGGCATGTTTGCCGAAATCTAAAGGGGATATCTCTCTTTTTTTCGCGTCTCATATGAGTTTTTTATTTATTTAAATAGCATACGTCCGGGGCGCCCTCCTTTTGACCGCAGTTCGCACTCTTTTTTCTTTTTTTTCCACCGGACTATATTAAAAAAGGGTCGAATATTAGATGGCCCCGAGGCTACCGCATATAATAATAACATATAGGGACCTAATATATCGATGTATAATCTTCAATGGACTGTAAATGTGAAAAATATTCTCTCTCCCGGACGGAAGTAGTAAAACGTTTGAAAACGTCCGTCGCGCGGACACCGGACACTCGGAATACATTACGCGACGGGTACGACAACGTACATATATTATAATGTCGGTCTCGATACCGGGCCGAGGCACGAGAAATCACGTCGTCGTCGGTCGCGCACAATACGAACAAGACATGTCTCTCTATTCGCAGTGTACGCGTCGTCGACGTGAAACGACGTTTGCGCGGGCGAGGAAACCGGGAAAAAGGACGATTCGTACGGCACGTATTAATTGCTGTCTCGATAATATTATGACGTAGGATAAAATATAACGGGTAGTCGTCACGATTTCAGCTTTTGTACACACGCGGCGAGAAAAACATACTCGAGAGTGTACCGCGACGGAACGGTTTTTTTTTTCCTCTCTTCGCAACGACTTAAATAATTATCGGACCCGTGGTGGTTAACGCCCCTCGCGTACACGTGAGCGCGGAGATTAAAACGTGCCGCGCGCGCATGTTCATACTCGGTACACCGCGAGATATATTATAGAAACGTCAAAACGCGCGCGTCGTTATTATTACACGTCCGTATTTATATAATATGCGCGCGCGTATAATGTACGGCGGCGGCGCGTGTATATTATAATATATTTATTATAATGGCAGGTATCGTAAGAAACTCCGGTACTTATACTACGTATGTGTGTACGCGAGGAATAGTTAAACTAAACGGATAAGCACTCGTAATTAGCGCGAGAGCGTGCAGTAATGGGATCTATCCATAGTAAAACGTCGTCGTCGCTATATAATAGTGTCTGTGAATCGCACACGTCCCCCCGGGGCCGCCGCGGTTTAGAAACAGAAACAGAAACGGAAAATAAAAAACACCTACGTCTCTAACGACTAGGCGTAAAAAACAAACACCACCGGATTATTATTACATTACACGTCGTGCATAATATAACGCCAGTGGGAGAAGGGGTTAACCGGGGCTATGCCGACGAGTGTATTAAGGATGTTGTATACGATTTTGTTGCGCTATAGAATATTCTACCCGTCGTCATCGTAACTATAATGTGTACGAGACGTATTTATTTTATAATATATACGCATTATGCGATATGCCAGCTTCTATTTGTTCGTATATTCGAGTGAATGTTACATTCGAACGACGATATTATTAGTGTTTTGTTTTGTTTTCACGCTCCTTTGAGTTTGGAACGCTATAGTCCGAGCGGGGTGGGGGTCCGATCGAACGAGATCACGAGATTCCTTTTGTATAGTAGACTCGTCGCCAGGGATGGGGTTTTGTAGTCAGTTTTTCAATACTTATAACATTTTTTAAAAAAAAAAAACACTTCAATCGTAAGCACTCGAAATTCTTCTCTGAATAAAACGACGAACGATAGTAGTACATAATAACAATAATAATCGAATTTAACGAACGTTATAAACAACTATTATTTTACATTGTTTCTATGAAATTCGATACGTATTCTTTTTTGAAATTATTTTTATTTTTACTATCATTGCGTTTATTTAAAACTGTACGCGAGTAATTTATTTTAGATTTTACAATATTCCACAGTGTTCATTGTCGGTCGGAGTAATAAGCAAATCTGCTTTTTTATTATAATATATATTGTTGACATATATTTTATTGTTATCGCGAATTATGCGTATAATTTATTACACCGTGACCTAATATGATAGTACTTATATAGTACATAGTGGTCATCATTTCGAGTACATAACGTTTTAACTTAAAACAAACGATTCGTTAACCTCAAAGAGTGTAAAACCCCTCAAGCCGAATCGAATAGAGAGATCGCGATATCGTTCAAATGTTTTCGACACAATAGTAAATTACTAATAATATTAGTTGGATACCTTCGATAGGTACGCGGTTTATAGTTTATTCGCTATATTTCATTGTAAAACTTACCAAATTCAACGCTCCACTTCTGTCCGGCGAACCATCCGAATTGAGCAACAAATCGTCACTTCCAGTACTGTCCTCGCTGTGATCGACAATATCGCCCGCCCTTTCTTCGTCGCCGTTATCGTCTAAACATGAAATTAATCATATTTTTAAATAGATAAAAAAAAAAACCGTTCCATAACAGATTTGAAATTTTTAACAAGCTTTACTCTACGCTATACGTTAATGCATTCAATTCATATATAAATCATTAGATGTACAATACATTTTGTCGCTTGGCTCGTGCACGAAAGGGGTGTCATTCGCCACGAGCCTCACCCCCTTTGTGAAAAAAGGGTTTAAAAAAATAAAAAATGATTATCGAATAATTTACGCGTGTATAATGTAGCACCATGATTGGGCCGATGATGAATCGTGCGAAGGGACAAAAGACTATAACAAAAAACCAACCCCGTGTCTAAGTCGTGTACTTTTGCAATTGGTTAGTTATGCAAACGAGGGTTCGTGCCGAACATGGCTTCCCACTACCCTTTTTTAACCCACTGAATGTACTAACACACGCCCAATTTATAAAGCTAACAGTTTTTTTTTCCCCGTATAGCCGACATTTCAACTTTATTTCGTTGTAATTTTTAAAAGCAACAATAATTATATCATATAATATCAATCTATTGTACATTATCGGTATTGCAGTAACGTAAACGATATTAATTTTTTTCCAAGTCTCCAGTTCAAAAAAATGCAACGAAAATAATTTTCAGATTAAATTTTGGACACCGTATTTTGTATACATCTATCGGACGATTAACCAGAGATTTATAACACGTATGTTATAGTCAAAAATGATTTTATTATTTTACATAATACCACGCCAACCTTCATAAAATTATAATAAAACTAAATCGTGGCGGCCAACGCTAGAGAGTCAGTGTAGGGTTGCGCCAGATTTCACGTCCAACTATAAAGTAATTGAAAATCTACCAGTTATGCTGGTGCCCGTATGTCTGGGGCCGCGTTGAATATAAATAAATAAAATCTAATGTGTGTTCAATTACGTAAAAATTAGAGCAAGTTTTGTACATTTTAAAAACTTGTATAATCATCGAGAGAGGAGTACATTAGAGAAAAATCTTGCTGAATCACGTTCACCCCTATATGCGGGCGAAATTGTACTTTTTATTCAAAAAAAAAAAAAATGTAATTTCCTCCGCGTCAATCGCGAGCGAAATGTTTTCCCATAAACGATCAGGGTTGATTTCAAAGTCGAAAATATAGTTTTACGGGTCCGCGAGCACGCAAATTGAGCCGACGCCGCCGTCAGGTCATTTTATATATTATGCAGAAATATAGGGAGCCGAATCTTTTTACCCCATTTTCACCCTCTTATATAGGGTTTTACATTTACTCGAATTTGACCCGCGACGTCGTAATCGAGGTTAAACCACGGGAGCCGAACATTTACTGCCTACACGATGTTATTATGTTCGAAATGTATTTCCTCGCGTGAATGAGTCAAAATATATATATATATATATATATATATATATTATGTATAAATTACGTGCAATAATACGATCGTAGTGCAATCGAAAATCAACGAATTCCATACGAATATATATTTTTTTCATCAACTCACCTTCTTCTGGAATTGGCGACGGAGACTTGGCACTTTTAATACTTTCCGCGTCGGTACCTGTAACAAACAAACAAACAAACATATAACAACGATAATTTCACTATTCATTGCCGCGGAGTGAGGGGGGCAAGGGTCTGTCAAAGGGTTGCGGGCTCGTGCTATGTGTTTGGTCGCTGTTTTATAACGTGCGCGCACCGCCGCACGTACGTCGTCGGCTGGGTACACTGCCTAGAGGGAATCGGCCGGGATTCTTTTCTTTTTTTTTTGAATAGAACCGGCACGAGATATTATTATACAAGGGCCTGATTTATACACTGCGCGGTATTCCGTCATCGACGCACACGTTTCTTATTGTAAAGGGACGTGACCAGAGCGGTAACAAACGGAGGGTAAGCCATTGACAAAATATATAGCACGTGATGGCACAACGCGAAGTCATTTCTTTTCGTTAATATTTTCAACAATAATTGCAGTTTTGTGCCGCAACAAGCGTTTTAATTTTTCATTCCATTCGCGAAATTCGAGACATTTTCCCTCACTAGTAGAATTCGAGGAGTTTGTCGATATCACCAAAGTTATATTATTAAATCGTTTAATTTCCCAAAACTATATAAAACGCCACTCTTAATTTCCCAATGGGCTTGATATCCCGGAATTTATGAAATCAAATATATATATAACGAGTTAGGAAAACTTTTATTTATATTTTCATCCGTGTCTAACAACAACACGACGGCGGAACTCTGATCACGTTTTATATTAATATATAAATCGAGACGCGTTGGAAACGTGAAAAGTACAGTGGATATTCCGTTGAAAATGACCACGACGAACGCGTATGAAAATTCACGAGATTCGTATAAGAAGAAGGACTTTGGGATTCGCGAAACACATTGAACTATTGCACATCGAGACGAGTGAAAAAAAGATAAACACCATAAGTAGTACGCGTATTCCCGAGGGTGACATTTCGCGTTGGAAAGTGCGATTTAGTCAGAAGTGATGTGTCTTATTTATATGAACGTAACGCGCCAAAAAAGACAACCCAAACACCCTACGGCCATTTATTACGTTTAACCTCGGAGGAGTGTATATTTTTTTCTTCTTCTTCGAAGATCCCCTCGTCCGAGGGAAAACAAACGCGAAGGTGATGGGGAAAATTTAAATTTATACACCGAATAGCCCATATCGAACAAGTCCAATAAGTCAGTGAAATATAAATAACGGTCAGCCGTCGGGCGGACAATTTACCTTTGAATTTCACTTTTGAATTTTTCATCGGGGGGCATTATGAATTAATAATTTTTCTTTCTTTTTTATTTTTTTTTTTTGCGGTCAGAACGCGCATACACGACACAAAGGGGGTAGTAGAAACGCAACCATCGTGTCTGTGTTTATATTTGACGAATCGTATGAAACTTGTATCCAATAAAAAATGTAAGAGAAAGTCAATTAGGTATTAGAAGCGAATTATTGACAGAAAATGCTCACTCAAACGTCAAATATCGTTAAAAATAAAAAAATACTTTTCAAAGTTAGGAGGGGGGGGGGGGTACCTATCGAAACGAAACTCGTTTAATTATTAACATGAGAAAAGTTTTATGTTTTTGATAGACAATTTCTGTGAAAATTAAAAACTTATTTTTATAATATTTCATGCGACTATAATAATAATAATATGATAGTAGCGGTAGACTAATAAGTATAAATTGTCACTCGATAAGACACGGGGTCTCGAGACGATATAAATTACTTTGTACCACGTTGTACCTAGAGATGTTTTGTAGGTCAAAATAATTAAAACATACTGACTAACGAAAAAGAAAAAAAAAAACCGGGACGTAAAAAATAGCCTTATTGCGCGTTATTTAGAAAACATGAATAATGTTATTGACATTTAGTTGTTTTTAGTATTTCATAAAACTGATGTTGTAATTAAACGTCGATTATATTATTGCAGAATAATGAAGGTATATATGTGCACAACACGCCAATCATAAACAATCCGGTAGTCACAATTTGCATGTCGTTATTATAAGTTTTCAAGGTTCGCCGTATCCGAGGACGATAATGATCGTTTTCCTCATAGAAAGGACCTTTTTGATTTCACTAACTCGCAGAATGACTCATTTAGATATCGATCGCCGTTTGTGTGTGTGACATATTCTAATACCCTCGCAAATAAGAGCGACCGTGCATGCGTAATCCATATACATATAGGCGAAAAATCCCCAAAAATGAGGGTAGTTTTTGTCTCGAAACTGGATATATGTACACGGAATACATTATAGTAATACGCGGCGCTGTGAACGTTCGCCGCACGTATATTCATTATATTCCCCAATACATCGCAGATGTCGGATCGGGGGCGGACTGTTATATAGGGGTCAGCAGCAAATCTTGCATACAAGAGTGAGCTATAGTCTGTGAATCATTCACCGAAGGGCGAATAATTTGAATCGTGTGTTGTTTTTTTCCTCTCTCTCTCTCTCTATCTCCTTTTTTTTTTTTATGGAAAAAATGAATAAATAAATAGACCGCGGCCGAAAACGAAAAGGCCTTAATTTGAATTTCCATCGAAAAAGAATATATAAAATTTAGTACTACTATCGAATACTATTTTAATAATTTAAGCGCGGTTCAAAAGGTCTTGTGTGTTCACCCTAAACAAATAAAAAGCGCGTATATACGTTGAAAAATAAAGGGCCGAAAAACATACTACCCGTTTCTTGTGCGCACGCGGGTCGTCGAAAGCGAAGGAATACCAATTTTATATTTTATTCTGGCACGTTTATACATATATATATATATATAGTATTTCATAAACCCGGCCATGTAATAGGCCTACAAAAAAAGAAAACAATTTTTTTCAAAACATTATCGTCGCACCAGATCGTATCGTCGTCGTCGCGACATTCGGTTCGATCGCGGTACATACCGCGTAATGGTATTCCACGCGTGTGTGGCGCGTATAATATTTATTAGGGTATTAAAACTGGAAATATGGTGGTGCGTGCTGTGTACGCGCGCAGGCATATATTGTATATTATATATATTTTGCATTAAATATTTCCAATAACACCAGGCTACCGCGCCGCCGGCCGTTCATTGTGAAAAATACAAATACCACAGGCAGTTTTGGAAACGCCGATTCGGGGTCGATACGGACATTATAAAATGTATATATTATTCTTGTACGTATACTTTATAATATTCGACACATGTGCGCTGCAATACAATATTTATATGCTAATCCCGAGCCGTGCTGCTGCTGCTGCTGCTGCTGACCACTCGGTCGATTCCCAGGTAGAAAGAGCGATTTCTTTGGAAATAATTTGAATAGAGGGCAAGGGACCTGACGACAATGAAGACTATGTATGCCTAAATCCTTGACGCCGACGCACCGTCGTCGTCCACGTATTGTATTCGTTACGATTTCTACGGCCCGGAGATAAAACGTCACACGTATAATAATAATATGACGAATACGCGGAAGAATATATTATTTTTGTTTGTTTCGTTACATATTTTACGAAACGGTAAAATGGGAGTGTAATTTCATGCCGAAACCCAAACGCAACAGCCGAATTCATCTATACTCGTTTTGGGAAAATAAAAACGAACAATAAATAATTTACCGCGTCATTTTACAGTCGCGTTTTTTTTTTCTTTTTTTAGAAAGTGACGAGCGCCCGGCTTCTCACTTTGTCCGAAACGTACCCTTCAATTATTTCCCATTAACTATTTCATTAGGCGTCCCGCTACTACGTGGATAGTATATAAGTTCTCGGTCCCTCCCGAACGCCCTCGCAAACTCTAAAGGCCGTTAATAATAAATGTTTATCCCCCCCCCTCCCCCGACCCACGGACATTAGTTGAAATTTCTTCTTACCCTAAAGTGAGAAACAACATGTGCGCGACGACGATTCTTTCCACTCGGAATCGAGCGTATTAAAACGGCGACATATCGAGCACTTTTGCAATAAGACTATAAAGATTATTATTATTATAGAACAGTGTTACATGGATGCAAAAGTACAATGAACACATTTTTTTTTTGTATAAATGGAAATTTATTAGAAACCACCGACAGAGGGCTATAAACGAGTTTGTATTACGTCGTATGAAATTCAACAATCAATAGTACAAAATAAAAATAATACATATAAAACCGACACGAACACAATGTGTTGTTATAATCGTACGGGCAAGAAGTATCGACTTCTTCGTGTCTATGACTGGTCACGTAATATAGAAGAAAATAAAACGTATTAGGAAAGAATAATTTATATACCGCTGCTTACTTATACTAAAAACAAATCTAAAACTTTCTCCAAGTTAAATATTTTATTCTGGAATGACTTAGAAAGCGAGCCGTCGCGCGCACAGTCCGCATAGTTTTTAACTATTGAAAAAAAAAAAAAAAAAACGAAAAAAAAATTATTATTTGAAAACACGCGGTTTTGCATCGTGATATACCGTACGGAAAGAAATAATAACAATATGCTAAACAGCGTGTAATTGGAAACTTGCCACTGATTGAACGGTAAACGTGATTAAACGAGTCGATACGCGCGTGTTTACACGTTTAACACAATAGATGGAAAGAAAAAAAACAAAAAAAAAAAACAACAAAACGTTTATAATTTTGTTTGTTTTCTCGTGCACGAAATATTAAAAATTGTATAAGCGCGTTCGAAACGAATAATATTTAGGTTATCCCGTAGCCATAACAACAAACGCGTCGGAGAGACTAATTATTCAAGAGACTTACTGCTCGGACGGGGAAAATATTCGATGATTTCAACAATAGGTTCCATCATTGACGCCAAGATTTCCACGTCCATTTCCATCGATTTCGCCCCGGCACCGCGTGTCCGAGCGACAGACACGTTCACGGGTCGAGCTATTTAGGAACACTTAGCGCTCTGCACTATTCAAATACGCATTCGGACCTATTTCCGACACTAATTTATCCCCACCTACTACAATGTTTCCGTATAATAATTGTCGTCGTCGTCGTGGTACAGGCGGCGACCGTATTATCTACCGAAAATGCAGGTTCTCTCTACCTTCCCCCGACGCGCGCGCGGGCGTTCGATCCGCAATTGTGTCTCTCGACATTTCTACCGAACGAAATGTATATAAGGTACAACAAAACAGTTATTACAAAACAGCTCTCCGGTGTGTTTGACACACACGTACCGTGCGCACAAGCCGCCGCCGCGCCGGTGAATCATATTTCAATAACATCTAATGTTTTATTCAAGGAGAACGCAATATAATATCGTGTTGCCCGCGTGATTTATAACACCGAAGGATTTTTACAACATTTCAACGTTAAAACACTCGCGCGATAACCGTATTCGAAACGATATCGGAACACGCAGCATTTATGACATTTCATTCGACAAAACCGGTATACGTTGAGAAACCCTGCGTAATCTGCATGCCGCGACCAACGTCCCCGCCGACTCTATAATGGACGCGCAAGAAGAACATTCTTGGCGTCCTGCTGATTTTTTTTTTCTTTTCCCTTTTCTGAATAAACAACATTTTTATCCAATTGATTTTATGGCGTTTCGAGGTATTTTTTCCCTTTGATGTCGCTGCCTTATTTCACTCCGGGTTATAGGCGCGCGCGCGCGCGCGCGTATAGTCTCGTCGTCTTCCGGTTTTTACCAAATTCGTTTGAAGCAATCGGGTGTTTTTTTACCCTACGGAAAAAAATTGACTCCCCGAACGTCGCTCGAAATTGGAACGCTACTCATTTCACGCGCGTTAAACACGATCCCTCGCCCTCGGCCAAATACAGCTTATCTATGTCCACACGCTAGCCGCTTATAGTTCTTGTTTAACATGTAACACTGTTCTGCGCTCGGGAAATAATCAAAAGTGCCGAAACGCCGTGGAAAATCCAAACGATAATATTTATGACGAATTACACTATTATAATTTCCGATCGGCGGAGTCGTCGGCGAATCATGAATGACGCGTGTGTTTTATCATTATTTTCACTAAAAATCATCTAGACGGACGAATATTGTTTTCACTCGCGGCTGCAGAACAGTACTTGTTGAACTCGGTTTTCGTACGGCTCGGCCCGTTTAACTATTACTACACGTCGTTATGACGAGGGGCTGAAAATCGCGGAGAAAATCCGAACAGAGGTCCAAACGGAAAAAAAAAAAAAATGACCGAATATAAAAAGGGGTGAATGATACACAAGCACGAGTTTATGATGGCATGTTTTCATCGCATTACAAGATGTGCCACCCTCGCGCACTCGTTTGTTTTTTTTATGCGCTTTTCGCATGTCTGCACATATAAATCAGAGATTCGTAACACCTGCTGTTGAAATGCAATAGTCCCTTAACACACACACGCACGCAGAGGAAAAAAAAAAAAATTATACAACCAATATCCTCGCAATGTCTACATTTACAAGGCCGCTCCGCTCGCGTATCCCTGTGCGACCTGAAGATATTTCCATTGTTTTTTTTTCTTCCTTTTTCTTTTCGGCTCTCGATCGCTCGGGCCGTTTTTTCTACGAAGCAGGTGCGTTTAAGTGTGCATAACTGATTTGTGAAACTCGACTAGTTGGTAAAATATATCCCGCGTTTCCGACGAAATATAGTTTTTATACTTTCGGCATGAAAACGTACTTTTTAAATCTTTTTCGTTCGGGCGATTTATTTATTAATTCGAACCTATACTCGCGTGACATAATAATATAATATGCATATGCACTTATCTATTTAATCGCCGCCGAATTCGCTTTATTTCGAAACGCGTTAACGACGACAAAATGGTAGCTCGCGCTATAACTCTTATTATTTCGTATTATGCGTTTGTCACGTGACAAAATTTCCCTTTTCATTATTACCTGTACGTTTAACAGAAGGGTTGAATGTAACGCGCGCCGCCGACGTATAGCTTGTGCCGGCGGTAAAACCCTTTTTGCCATATTTTCAATCAATGAATAGCGATAGAAATTGTTTATACTCCGGTGTACGTGTAATGCCACTATATATATTTTTTTTTTTTTAACATGCTGGATTTAATGCGCAATAGTTGTTTTTATTCAAAGGGGGTGATACAAATGCGCACCCCATTGGCTCGAGCTATTTATTCAGCTCTTTTATTCACTTTTCATACCTGCGTCAAAAGGGTAAAAAACGGTTGGTTCTACCACCTGCGTCACGTGCTTGTGTCGAAATGCACACCCTGTCTTTTTGTCGTTGAAAAATGTATTTAAAAAAAAAAAATAAAAAAATATATTATAAACTTAAGATCCCGGGGTGTCGCTGGCGCGCCAAAGAGGAAGTGAAAATTAAAGGGGGGTTCATTAATTCAACAGCATATTTCACGTAACGGATTTTTCACAAGTACAAAAGATTACAATGGAATCCGTTTGGGAAAGCACCGCAGCCTATAAAAAACCGTTATGCAAAAAGGGGTGATCGAAAGGGTTGAATATGTATGGTAATTCGTAACCCGATTGGCTTATAGAATATATAGTTCGATAAAAAGGAAAACAAAATGGTGTTCGAAAAATAATGTAAATAAGGCGAGATTTACTATATTATATATTTTATCGTCGACAGTAACATTCATTCGTTCGGACGATTATTTCTCGGAAAATATACCGACAACGGTCGTATACGGTCATGTGTGAACAAAGTTTAGTTCCCAGGAGTCAACAATTCGGCGTCGAGTGAACTTTTCAACGGTTAAAACGAAAATAATTCAATCTTTCCCTTAAAAAACGTAATTTAAATGCCATTGACCAACCCTAAAATGCATTATATACGGACTTATATAGATTTTTTTTTTTATATTGTCCACCGTAATCGAATTTTGGCCAGACCCTTTCGCACGTTTCTTTGGAGTTTTACTTTAAGTGCCTTTCAATTTCGCACCCATTTACCCAAGTAGGAGTTTATTTTCTCCTAGCTAAAAAAAAAAGGATAAAAAAAAACAACCACTTGGCCTTAACAGCTGTTGGCGAATACAGGGTAAATAAATAATACGAAGTGAATTTATTTCTTTTGTTTCGTTCGATTTCGAAATGATAAAAAAAAAAAAATCACTTAGAATTCCGTACATGGTCTTTGACGTTTTTTTTTCCCCGAGGGTTGAGGTCAACTGCACTTCTATATATATATGTGTATTAAAAAGAACTGGTCATATAATTTGAACTGAATCCGATTGAAATGTAAATAGAAATAATTCGGTGGCCAAACATCGGGCATTGAGCGAAAACGATGAATTCGTGCTTGTGTGTATGGTTCCCTTCAATAATCTAATGCGACCGAGGGAGTATAAAGATGGAAAATAGGAATTTCAAAAGGTCAGTGAGGAACAATAATACGAGATAAGAAGAGACATGGCAAAGGGCAGATAGCGTGGCTACAAAGGCCAGTGGATTGGAAAAAGGGGTATGTTGAAAAAAAAAAAAGTTCGATGATTGAATACTTATATATATATATATATATATATATATTGATGTCCTCCCCCAATTTACTTACGAGTACATATTGTGGAAATCTATGAGTAGAAGAGGGATATATCATGTTTGTTTTCTCTTTGACCAGCGTTTTCCCGAGTTTAATTCTATTAAAAAAAAAAACAGTCAAACGCGTCATATATTCTTTGAAGTTTTAAATAAAATAAAATACATTCATGCTAGTCGATTTTAAATATAACGTGCGCGAGCGATATAATATGTTTAAAAGAATTAACTCGACTGCGCAAGTCACGAAAACTATTTCTCATTTTTTTTTCTCTCGAAATAATCGAGATCGCTAAATAAAGATTGTAAATTAACGTCGGATTTCAATTAGTTTTAAAAATCGAAAGTAATTTTTGCATTCACGACGTTTTCCTATTATTATTTGGTATGTATTATCACCGTGAGACGGTGAATAGATTCTCGCGAGTGCCGATTGTTCGCGCGACGACGATGCTTTCTTAATTGCTTAGCTGACCAACTTACGCGCGCGCTTCATTAGAATAATAATATTATTATTATATTAATTTAATAATAATAATTATAATCCGCTATACGTTTCCTGCGCGTCGTTTCACTAATGTCGACGCAGTGACGTAACACTCGCTCATAAATTATGCAGACGCAACGCGCACATACCACCACGTTCGTATTTTTATCATACGCGCACGTTATTCTCGGAAAATTACGAACGCTGTTTTCTCTAATTTTTATAATAATTCGCTAATAAACTATAGTCGGTCGAGAATAACGAATGCCAGAGGAGAATATTATAGAGAACTAATTAGACCGACCGCACCGTTTTTAATTACACCGCGGAATAAAGTGTACCTGCACTGCAGGTCCCGCACACTTTATGCCTATACGCAGAGCACTCGGTCCGATTTCGGTAAAACGGTAAAAAAAAAAAAACTAGGCGAATAGTATACTATAAAAATATATTCGTCGGTTTAAATTAATAAAGAAATAAAAAATAAAATATCGAAAAAACAACGCGAATATCACACACGACCGTATTGCACCGTTTAATAGTGCCGAGCTTTACGACCTGAATTTATACGAATAAAATAATAATAACCGTGTCGATTCTGTAATTCTCATTCTTATATATATATATAAAACACGGGTGGTACAAGAATTACAATAATTTATTATCGACGCGATATTTTATTTTATCGTTCACCGCCGGATAGTAGTAGTTGGTTAAAGAATGCACCCGCGCGCTCGTATCTTGCTGTTATAATCGCGAAAAACGCCGTCTTGATTTACACGCAGGATTTTTTTTAGTTATATATAAATTATATATAATATATTATTATTCGAGTAGAACACGGATATACGTACATATATATACGTTTTTAGGATGGGCCCTTTGTGCACAACATATATACTGGTCTTTTTTTTTTTACATGCACGCAATATATCGACTGTGTTCTTTTTAAACCAACACAGCTGCGTTATTTTTTTCCGCATAGTTTTTTTTTTTTTGTGCTCGGTAAAAATCGTACAGTTACCCCCCACACGTACGCGCGCGCGCACACGTACTTACGCGGTGGTACGCGCGCGCCGGCAATCACAATCGGCATGACATGTGTGTCTGACATCGGAGATACATTGGCGCAGATATACGTACAATGTAAACGGGAGAGGAACGTAAGAAACGTTACGGCGGCCCGGTTTACCGCGAAAGATAAGTCGTAAGAAGAGAAAAAGGGGGTAAAAAACGGCATTTAAAAATACATATAATATGTATATGCACGCCACACACAACACACACGGTAGGCGAATGTTTTTTAACGGAAAATACGCGCGCGCCGAATACGATCTACCTGGGCGATACATATATTGGGTACACCGCGAAACGGTTAACAACCCGATTGGTGTTGGTTCGATTTTTTTTTTTTTTTACACTCGACGCGTCTCTCTATTGAACACGCGAAATAGGGATCGAATAAAATGGCCGATTTCAGTCGGGGAAGGGTTACGCGTTATGTTAATGTACACGCGCCTATCGATGTGTTTTTTTTCTTTATTTATCGTGACGAGGCCGAACAAACGTTGGCGCGTTGGCAAACGAAAATGTCCGTTAGGAAAAACGCGCGCGTGAGTGATGATTTTTCCTATTTGTAAATATTTCATCCGTTATCCTTGTTACTTAACGATACGAAACCAATTGCGCTACGACTTGAGTAACGTTTAAGGGCCTTTTTGTCGTCGTTTTATCTCTTTCGTGCCGACGATTTCTGTTCGATTCGCAGTAATGTCTTGCGCGCAATGTTCGATGGACATAATATAAGAAAAAGGAAAAAATATCAGGTAAAAAAAAAAAAAAAGTCTCACGCATTAATCACGACAACCGGTCGATTTTTACTGTTTATAATAATTTCCCCGTAATGCGGAATACCGCGGTGAACAATGCAGGTACCTTCCACGGGGTTTTTTTTTTTTTTCAGTTTTTACAATAAAAAAAAATTAGGGGACATGTCAAAAAAAAAAAAATCCGGTACCACTTATCTTTTTAACCCTAAAATCAAGTTATTTCGGTACGCATGGGGTCAATCTCCCTCAGAAACTAAAAAAAAGAAAAAAACGGCGGTACGTTTTTCAGTACAAAAAAAAAAAAAAATCCAGTATTACGCAAAAAACAGTATTTCCCACGAAAAAATGTCCCTACTTACGGCGCGCGGCGTACAGATTTTTTTTCAAAGGGGGATCGTTTAATTCAGGTTAGGTATTTTTTTTTTTATTATTATTAATTCGAAGGTAAATTCATATTTACTATTTTTTTTTTTTTTTTACTCGAATAAGGAATATATTCGGGGGTTGATTTTTTTACTAAAAAAAGCGAGTTCTCACGGTTTTTATATTTTCGTTTCGCGCGCGAAGGTAGTGTTAATTTTTTCTTCCGTTATTGTTTGCTGCGGATTTTTGTTGAAAAAAAAAAAAAACGATCCCGTATGGATGATCGGTTTCCAAAAGAGAAAATGCCGGTTTTATCCAAGGGTACGGGTTTCGGGTGTGACGACAAAATACTCGTGGGTATGTATGTTATAGGATTCGCCAACACCTGACAGTTTTGACGGGAGAGGAAAAAAATAAAGAAAAGAACGAATAATATAATAATATACGTTCGAACCGAATGTTTTCATATTCATAAATTGATCCTGGAGAAGGAAAAAAAAAAACTACACGCCAGATAACATCGTCTTAGTTCTATATTGTCAGAATAAACGCATATTTTTTCCCCATTAATCCCGGGGTATCGAGGCACAAACACGAAAGAAGCCAAACGACGACGGCAACGAGAAATTCCCAATAATCGCAGGTATTAAAAAAAACAATACGACGATAACAAAAAATAAACTTTAATTGATTTTTAATAGTTTTCCCACAAGACATAATAATAATATCATCGGTATCCCATTGTGCAGTGACTGTTTCGGTCATTCTTATTTCAATCGCGGCACAACGCACGTTTTATACCCGGAACACGCGACTACAAAGAACGTCGTCGTCATCGGTTAATAAATAAATAAAAAATAACTAAATAGTAATAAACTCGGAAACGATAGAAATATTGTAATCTCATTATTTAAAAAGAAAAAAAAAACCAAATTATTTTAAGGAACGCGCGCGTTTCGCTCTCGCCACCGATTTTCGAGTCGGCTGCACACGGTGATATCGTTATTATAGTAAAACGGGCGCATTATTTCCCATGTGATAGAATTCGACACATTCTCGCCGGCGGCGACGGTTCGTTTAATCGGTCTGGGTCGATTACGCGACGACGACGACGACGACGACACTCCGTATAATACATTTGGAACGACGGCAGATTCGTCACCGGACACGCGGGGGTGCGCTCTTCCGACACGAAAGCGCGCGCCGTATAGGTGTTTTTCTCGACGCAAGCTTTACGGTTCGAGAAACAACTCGGCAGTGAAAAACGCGGAGGACACAGAGGAAATAACCGTGTAATCGCAGTGACCTGTAAAAAACTCGCTACGTGTTTTATTTTATTTTTTCTACTTCCTTTTTTTTTTTTTTTGTTTTCTTCGACAATTTTTTCCGCGTTTTTCACCGTCGAATAAGCACACAACATATACCACCGTCGTCGTCCGGGGCAAAGGCATCGGGCGATATTGGTGTTTACACAAAGGCAAAAGGCCCTCCGGCCCCGGGGGTGGGTGGTAGCGAAAACAAATATAATTCCCAGAACTCCTCCCGAATACAATTTCTGCGCCGTGTTTGACTTATTTTTATTATTAAATTTTCTCTGTTCCGGAGTCGCTCCGGGGCGTTTCCGTCGTCCCGCCCCGGCGCGGCGGCTCTATGTGCACTACAAATCCCGACTGTTTTCTAATAAAATGATACACACGGGCGCCGTGTAGTTTCTAGCTCTTGCGTATGTTATTCGATTTTCAGAGGTCGTCCGGTTCATATTCTTACCGCGCGCGCGCGTGTGTGTTTCTTTTTTCTTCGGAGAGACCGAATAATATTCGTACCTACACACACTATAGTGTAATAATAACGATAATAACGTATGCGCGCGTACGTGTATGCACACATAGGCAACCGGGCAAGGACATTGAAATGTGCAGCAACATCAATCAAACGAGATCGTTAGCCCGTATACCGCGGCCAAGTATATATTCAGCAATTAGTCGGTGGCCAGCGCGCGGGAGTCTCACGTTCCTTTTTTTTTTTTTTTTTAACCGTATAATATAAATTTCTGCCTCGCCGTTACATTGTGCGCTTAAATATTTACACTGTTTATTTGGATTTATTATATATATAGTATTTATTTTTTTTTTACAATCATTATTCAAAACGTTTAGCATCGTAGCCCGCGCGCGCGTACGCTTCGCACGTAACAATAATATATAAATACACTTTCCAGAGAGCGCGCATAACCGAGACAAACATTAATTAGTATCGTTAAACTCGAGTGTTTTTCGCTAGAGGGAATACAACTCGACGAATAACTCGACCGTTTAACAACACCACCCTGTAGAAATTCGCCAGATTAGAATGAACATTATATCTTCCAGTTTAATCCGCCCGCTACTATACCGCGTCGCATCGCACGTAGGGAAAAAAAAAAACACACGCACGCACACAGACACGTTGCGAACGCTGTCATAAATGAAACCCTACCTGTCAGTAGTTGGATAATACAATACGCGTCAGTATTATGATTGGCGAATGAATATGTCAGACGGGTTTTTTTAAGGGTTTTCATAAGCTCATTTATATCCGGCGGGGGCGAAGGATTTATAATAAAAATTCAATTAAAAAAAAAAAAAAAATTAATAGGATTAGGTTAAAGGGTATCGAAATTATATTAAAGGTTTTACTCACCGCCAAAAGGAATACGATATTTTTTCATTACGCGCAGGAAACGACGACGTAATAAAGAGAAATACGTTTTTTCAAAAGTATACGGCGCGGCGCGGCGGCGTCTCGGAACAAATATGTAATGAGAACGACGGACGGGTTTGAAATTGAACAAGATCTTTTTATTTATCGTCGCCGTTATGTTATCATTGAGATGATCGAATTTTTAAAGTTTGGTAGAAAATATTTAATTTTACGAGCGTTTACGTTTAGGGATTACAAAGTTTTTATGCTTTTAAAAACGTACCCGTTTCGTTTCGAACCGCTCGTAATTTATTATGCACACTGTGTCGGAATAATGGTACGCATAAAACCATAAAGCGATCAACGGAAACATTTCCATAAGATTATAGCCATCTACGTATGGTACCTCTACTACCCGTGGATATAACTGGTATAAGTATACGTACGTAAATGTATGTTTCATGAGTTACGCCACGTTTTAATTCTTTTTCTCCATAAGCGCGTTTAAAACTACACGAAATGTGTTTTTCCTATAATAAGTGTCTCATGCGTGAATTTATACCTATGGAATTATTATTATTTTTCTGTATATAATTTCACCGAAAACGGATGTTTGCAATTATTTATTAAGGTCATGTAAATTTAAGAGTAAGAAAAGAGTAAAATGTTGGTGCATCTTATTAAATGCGAAAAAAAAAAAAAAAAAAAAAACGGTTTTAATTTGTAATAAAAAAAAATGAACGTTTAATTGTATAGTTATATAACGCATACTTCAGATGTAATTTCGATGTAGGCGCATTATTTTATGCGCGCATATCGCATATTTAACGAAATAATAATATCGTACGATTAGGTATAGTAGTTATTGTGTGTAACCACGTGGATTAACTAATGTTTTAATTTTGTATTCTTCGCGATACTACGGTGTTTAAAAGTGTGAATAAAAACAGGAAAAAAAAATATTGTTAACAAGTCCGATCGCATAGTAATTATATTATAATATTATGCATAATAGAATATTAACCCGACACATGTGCACGTGTGGGTGTGACGTGAAAACTGCAGCGTACGTTCCGGATTGGCAGACCGATGCAACGGACGACGAGACGAACTGCGCTTGTCGTTTTACAAACTCATATGGTCCTCCCCGAGTGATAAAATACGACACGGAAGAAACGATTTTTCAACAGACACTTCTCGCGGCCGCCGCCGCCGCGGAGCGCGTCACGTATTTATTCGGACGCGCCAAACTACCTGTACTTACCGCGAGCATTTCATAAACGTCCGTCCGAGGAGGGTGTCCGCGCGTTTTAATAATAAATAAAACACCTACGGGGAGGAGAGAGCAGAAAAAAAAGAAAAAGAAAAGAAAAATGCGAAACCCATACAACGCGATCTAATAGATTTAAGGTGAGAAAAAAAACGACTTTGATGTATTTAGGAGCCGAGAGCGCACGCGGTATATGGAGGAAAAACGAAAGAGAGGAAATTGAAACGATATATTTTCGAGCGAGGGGTTAGCCGCCGCCGCCGCCGCCGCCGGTCGTTTCGTTAATATGGAAATGGACGATTCGCCGCAGCAGAATATTGTCGAACGCGCGTGCGTGTTATGATTGATACGCGAACCATCGCGCCGCCGCGCCGCTACTCAATAATAATTTATAGAATATAGCGCGTCTGTCCAGGTGAAAGCCCGACGCCACTCGTGTACCTATATAGTGCCTGTGTTTTATATATTTTATATATAAATACGCTGCGTTATCGTCGTGGCCCGTCGAAACAATATTATTTTTTAGAAACGGAAGACAAAACACCGCCGGAATCGATGTGACACGAGCGCGGAGACGTAGACATACTTCAATGGGCAAAGTCTCGCGGAAAGCATTCGAATACTGCGAGTAATTCGGACGATTTGTGTATTGTAAAGTTTTTCTAATAGCATTTAAATCGATAAAAACCACGTCGTCGAAACGATATTTCTAATAGCCTACAAAGTTTAAAACAATACGTCTTGTATGCTCTGATTTCGTAAAACACGTTTTCCGAGTATTTTCAATGGTTTTTTAATGCGAACAACATTAGTGTTTTTTTCATAATTGTTCAAAAAGATATTTTACTTTCGGAGGGCTTCGTTATATTATTTCATCGACTATAGTAGATCATTTCGCGTTCGAATAAATGGAAAAAAAAAAAAGAAAAAACAATCTGCACGTCGTCGACAACGCGGTATCGACCCGAATGATTTTAAAACGCTATGCGACAAATCGTTCCGACATCACTGCAGACGATAACGAATCTCGCTTGGATAATAATTAAAATGTACAACCGTTCGGGAGAGCTAGCGGACCAAAACGTTACGATACACAAAACGCGATTCGACGGAGCGGCGGCGTGCACGAGAAATATTTAAGCTTTCGGCGTATCAGTTTTGGAAATTCGCCTCTTTCACCGCGTTGCGCAATGGGGGTTGAGAAAACGTATTATGCGCATAATAACAACAATAATAATAATAATATAATACCGGCATAATGACGACGACGACGCGCACACCAGTCAAATATAAATCGGGCGACTCCGCCGCACGGTCGGCGGTTCTCGAAATACATTTTTGTAATGCTGCGCGGTTACGTAATAGGTCAAATCTAACGATGAATTCATTAACCGAAAGCCGGTAGGTAAGGTACACTCTATTTTCTACGCGTTACATTATCATTATTATATTACTATATACAGGTGCCTGCGTATATTCATATTGTTATTCGCACGGCGCGGCGGCGGCGGCGGCGGCGCCGAAGAAACGCGAAAATACATTTTGTGTCGCCACGAGTGCAGCAGGATCTCGATTGCGACGCGTTTCTTCGCGCGCCGTTACGTGAATAAAAAATGATAATTTATACATCGTTCCGTCGACTGCCGCCGGATAGAGCATTCTAACGATTCGCATGTTTAAAATATTATATCACCAAATACAGAATAATATATGTTTCGCCCGTTTCGATTGACCTTTATTCATATACCCGTGTTAATTCGACGCGATTTAGTTGTTTTTTTTTTTTCCCAGACGTTTAATCGATACCATTACATCGATACGTTGTGCGGATTACATATATCTCGTTCGCTTTTCACGTTTCGTCGGCTACATAATATTAAACTCGCGTTTCTAGCCGAGACGTGGAACTCGTCGTCGTCGTCGTCGTCGTCGTCTGTAGTTTTACAATAGCAGCAGCGCGCAGTTGCTGCAGCACGTGCAGCAGTTCTTTGAATCGGTGTTCGGATTGAAGATGCGTGTACAAAATAAGGTAGGGAAAATAAAATATCCGTCTAGTCCCGTCTGGGGGGTACCGCCGGCTTTAATGCAGTTGTGTAAAAAAACGTGACCGGACTGCGAGAACGTCTAGGAAATTGTCAACAAAATGCGCATACATGAATGGAAATTATATCGTAGGAGGGAGGAAAAAAAAAAAAAAAGAAGAATAATCCGTTTACAAGAATTTATTGAAGTATTTCCTAGTCCGGTCGAGAAACAACTGTTTTTTTTTTTTTTTTTTGTTGCCCCCTCCGTCCGCGACGCGGTCCAGTGACGTTTTTTTTACATACCCAAGTACCTGTTAATTATTATAATATCTCCCGTACGCATTATTTTAATTTATCATTTTTTTTTTTTCTTTCCCTTCCTCCACCTTTCTATTTCCGACCCGAAGAAAGACATTAAAACGAAATTAGTTTTTTTTTTCTCGCATACGTCAAGAAATATATATATATATATATGATGGGGACGGGGGGGGGGGAGAGGGAGCGTCTTATCCGAACGACCGTCATATTCATAACGTTAATTATTGCTTTCGCTGTTACACGCAATACACATTTGCATAGGTAACTGATAATCAAGAGCAACATTCATGTACCCGGTACTTATTCGTTTCCGATATTGAATTTCAGCGTGCAAAAAAAATAAACTCCACTATCTCGATCGCAATCTTATTTTGAAATAAAAAAAACACTACGTTTGCGTACACGCGTTTATGTGCACGGGTTATATACATACGAGTACACGTTTCTTACTGGAAATAAAATCGCATAACGTTTTAAACGACCGTGTATCCATAAAAATAATAAAAAAAAAAAAAAAGAGAGTAATTTAAAATTAAATTAGATATACGCGCGCTCGCGGTGTCCGTCCATAAGATATAATGATTAATGAGAACGCGTCAGTCGTTCGACTTTCGGCGATCCGACTGCGGTATAGTGCAAGTCATTTTGTACATTTTCAAATCTTATCGGATTCATATAATTGTATAAACACGCGTACTAGGTGGTATCGACGACGACGTATGAAAAAGTCTTCTAATTTTCTTCCTACAAAAATCGTTACGCGGGTGAAAAAGAAAATTCGTCGGATTCAAAACGATCGACCGCGGCGGCGATATCTTCTCGTCGCCATGTCGCAGAGACGTTTCTCAAACACGCACTTTTAAATCAACCGCCGAAACCGCCGCGAAAAGATTATACAATTTCACGTTTCGGATGATCGTTTTATTAATATATAAGGGGAAGCCGGAAAGAAAGCACACGGACTACCACCGCCAGAGAAGTTCGTGACATGCCGAGAACACCGACTCGTGCTCAGTACCGGATCGTTTCGGTTTAATAACGCAATTCGTCTTGTACGGAAGATCACGATAATCTAATTAGTTAAAAAAAAAAAAATAATACATAATACATCGTCTATATGTATACACATATTTTCTACGGTTCGATTCGAGACGACTGCGAGAGATGACCACCGATCGTTAAGATTTCGAAAGACGAAAAATAATAATAATAATAATAATAATAATAAATATGGACCGCGGACTCTGAACGAGAGTGGAAAATAATAAATCGTCATTATCGATACGAATTAACCCGCGGAGAGTGAAAGTACACGTCACATAATATACACGACCGTTTATTGCTAATAATGAGCGTGAAATTCAAAGCCTAAAAATGTTTCAATTTCTTGTTTCGTTTCGTTTTGTTTTTGTTTTTTGTTTTGTTTTTTTTTTTTAATTCCGTATGCCGATATTACAATGCCAAATTCCATTGTCAAAGATCGTTCGGCCGTCTATCACGATTCGTCGTCTGCGGTCCCGCCGAAAACAATACACGAAGCTACTATTTCATTATTTCGTTTCGTTTCGTTTTTTTTTTCCTACTCGTTCCATAGACTTCTAATAGACTCTCATTAATCTGTGCCGCGTTTCCCACGGAGTTGATCCTTTTACTCGTACCGATTCTCCGGTAAAAATAAAAAAAAACAAAAAATTCGGCAGCAGCAAACCACACGCGCATAATATTCTTACACAACACACACACACACACACACACACATAGACATAACAAACTAACCTGGGCCAACGTTTTACAGGTAGTCGTTTAAGTGTGTGTGTGTGTGTGTGGCGTGTATGCACGGGTGGTGGGGGCGACGTGATGACGTTGGTGGCGGTACGTTGGCGCCAGTTTTCTGCACCCGAAGACTCATTTTTATACCTAAGGCGGACGCGTTACAGAGGCGATATTCTAGAGACGAGGCCTAATAGCCGTAAAAATAACGTCCGATGATTTTTCGACCGAAACGGTAATAAAAATGCCAAGGTCACCGATGCAAGAACGCAAACACGATTATGTTTGGCGAAAAGAGAGAAAGAAAGAAGAAGAAAAAGAGAAGGCTACTATGTAGAAGGTATACTAATATAAACACAGCAGTGATACACGACGGCGCGGCGGCGCATTCTAATAAAACATGTACAATATTATTGTAACAATAATATTCTCGTCGTACGCGATGTGGGCGCACGCGTGTCAGTGGTGAAACGTACTAATTGAAAAGATTAAAAAAAAAAAAAAAACTCACCATCTCGGCAATAGAATTTGTGTTCCAGGTGCATCAGTCGATCCGAAGGGTCTGAAAAAATAAAAAAAACCGGAAATAGAAAATAGATATTAATCGTCCGAAACAAATAATGTCGAGTAGTACACGTACACGAATGATAGTGTCGAGTAGTGTATACTCGTGTGTGTGTGGCGACTGCAGTGCGTACAAATATTATTATACGCCGCACAGACTAGATTTCACACACTTTTAAAGAGAAACTATGCAAACGAGAAAACAAGGTGAACGACAGTTTCGCGGAATAAAATATACTAATGCCGTACGATAGACCAATTAACTCTTTTTTTTTTCCGTTTTATACGACCAACACGTAGGTAAATGTTTGAGTCATCCGCGGTATCCGGTATTCACAAGATGAATCAAGTGAAATGACGTCATCGCGTGTAGCGAGCGCCCGACGTTTAACCCATTAAATCATATTATACACGTAATCATATTTAACGTAAACGCTCGAACATTTATCGTCAAAAAAAAATATTTATTACCGAGCGGTTTTTCTTCGATTCGAATAGTTTTTTTATCAGGTCACTCGCCGTACGCGCGTGTGTTTATGTTTTCGGACCGCTCGTACTAGTCTCCTCGCGCGACGCGAAATTATTTCGACAAAACGTTATCGGATCGATTGTTAACTATTATTTACGTAAAAAATAACCATAGACTCGACGGGCAATAGTAAAATCGCAACCGAACGACCGTTACCGACTTTTACTTATCTAGTTTACGAGAGTGGGGAAGATTAATAACCGTACGGAGTCGTGTGTGTGTCATTAGCGGGGTTTCAAAGTTCGAGGGGAGGTGGGGAGAGAATCGAAAGGCACACACTCGTTCGGTCTAATGATATTTTAATGAGAAACAGAATGGGTTTGAAGCGTAGTATATGTACACGTAAAGAATATTTCGTCGTTAAGCAATACGATTTTTATTTTTTATTTTTTCTTTACCTCTCTTTCTTTCGGGTTCTTTATTTTTTTTTTTATTTTTTATTTTTTTAATAACGCATGATTCAGCCCCGCGTGTCAGCCATGAATAACTAATGGCCTTCTCTCTAAACACTTTTTCATTCTTCCGGGGCTACCGCGGTTGTTATTATTATTATCAACTATTATTATTAAAATACAATTTTCGTCTATTCTAATTACGCGCCGGTTTCCATATATTATATCCACAGACGCTTTTATACACAATTAAGACCAAGGATTTCTTTGGGACCCTTTCTATCTCGCCGCTAATGAATTCCTAACGCTCGGTAGTGTGTGTGTGTGTGTGTGTGTTTTTTTTTATCCGTCTAATGTTTTTTTTTTTACATATCAGACCGCCGCCGTCGTCGTCGTCAACATTTGTATATAATATACATTATAAAAATATATACAAACACCACGTTATATACGTATATGTGCTACCGGGTGGCACACCGAAATTCGCGGCAATAAATTCCACTACGGAGACCTTGACTCGGTTTCGTCAAGACTCCCTAGACGTGTACGGTGTATAATATAT
The DNA here is from genome assembly GCA_948098885.1 of Drepanosiphum platanoidis. Taxonomy (NCBI): domain Eukaryota; kingdom Metazoa; phylum Arthropoda; class Insecta; order Hemiptera; family Aphididae; genus Drepanosiphum; species Drepanosiphum platanoidis. The sequence continues at coordinate 10,174,341 of OX402528.1, forward strand.
CCATACAATGTAATATGTATAATAAGTCGCCGCTGCTTTTGTCTCTATCCCGGGCGGCCGGGTAACTAACTTCTCTCTCCGTAGGATCTCGTTTATTGTTGTGGTTTTCGTTACCGCGTATACAATATGTGTGTCAAGCATTCGAACTCGAATTCACTTTTCGAACGCGCAAAAGTGTCCCGCTGGCCCTATAAATCCTACAGTCACGTTCACGAGGAGTGTGACGCGCGCGTTTACATCGCATAAGGCACCTGCAAACACGTCGAAAAACGACATTTTCTGCGACGAAAAACGAGAGGTTATACGAACGCGACGTTTAAAGTATAATAATAATAATAATATATAGGACGTATCGTCGGAGAATATATTATAACGGATTGCGTAACACGTGTCCGACCGACGTTTTTCAATCAACCGTGTGTGCATATATTATTGTACCGTTGACAAATCTCGCCGGCACATAAATCTCCGGCGGCGGGCGTTTCGGGGTCGCGGGATGCGGCGAACGCGAAAACGCGCCAGTACAGCTTTGATCGTCTGCAGTCTTGCGGGAGAGAATAACACTATACACTGCGACTGATTTCACGCGCTGCGTCGTCGTACACGACGAAATAAATAGCATTATTACTATAGATAGCGGCACGATAAAAGAAATAAAACGCTACGTCGGAAGTGGTTGAAAACCACGTGCGGTTATATATCGCGTCGTTTTCGAATCGAAACACAAAGTTGATTATTATATTATAATATAGAACATTAAAGAGCCGACAGCTTTACTACGACTGACGAATTGAATATTATGTACGTACGATATCGTATTGTGTACGGTATATATGGTATAAAACACGCTGAATTATTGTATTTTATACATGGGCGTAACGTGAACATTTTTTTTTGAGGGGCCAAAGGTGGTTCTCATCTATCATAAATTCAATACATAAATCGACGTGAAACAATATTATAATCGGCGATGGCTTTGAGGGCGAGACAAGAGAGGCGGTTAGGTATCACCTGCGTTTGGGAATAAATAATGCGCGATGAGTATATTCGTCTCGATAGTTCTTCGACAGCCCAAATTTTTTGTCTATTCGTATATTTCCTTTTTAATTCACTCGAAAAATAGGGTATCGCTGAATAAAGGTATATGTACAATATGTAGTAAAACGATAATAGTGAACACGCATAGTTTGCCGTTTCGTAACGATGAAACGAATTCAATTCTGTCACAAGTTGGAACGAACAAACACTAAGAATCCGGTTTTTATCGTCGCGCCGGCTACTATCAGACAAGACAGCTGTACCGAAGGGCGAGGTGAAATCGATTCGGACGCAAATCGTCGGGTTCCTTTAATCAATCATTATCGATTTAGTCTAGTTCGAATGGTCGTCGGATATCGTCGTTGTTCATTCGTTCGCCGTCACGGAAGTTTTTTAAGAACGTTAACACATCTAAATTAAATTGTAATGCAATCATTACGAATCCAATGAATCCAAGTCGTGACGGACTATCGTTGCAGGCCCGGTGAACGAAACGAATATCCAACTCTCAAATCAAGTAAACGTACTTATAGTAAGTTCGTTATTTTAGTACGTTAATATTGCGAAATTATTCCGGCTTACTTACAAAGTCACCGAGAACAGACGTTATTCGCATCGAAAATATTAATTTTTTTCAACTCCGTCGAACTTTGACGTTTAATTTTTACTAAAACTATTGTTCTTACCCATAAAATACAGACGGAACTGAATGTAATACGCTCGAGAAATCCCATGCGATTCAATTGTACATTAAATAATAGAGTTCTTATTTTTTATTTCTACAAAATAATCAATACGAAACATCACGCGGTGTAGTCGATTTTATAATTAATTTACGTTTTGATACGCGAGTTACATATTATAAGTTATATGATACAACTATATAATATGGATGGAATTTAAATGCAAATCGAATTTCTCTGCAGGCATATTCTAAGACAACACTTTTCGTGCGTGAAATCTTTCTTTAAATTCGTTCAAATCCGCGCCCTAGTATATGTTTTGCCGAATAAAACAATCGTGCCTTTTGGATGAAACGAATTTCGAGATTGATTCGTTTCTCGCCTCCCCAGCCACCGTTTTTAAAGGGCTCGCGCTTTCTCGCCGCCACGATAACACGTATAATAATGAAAAGCGCGAAACGTCAAGGATAGAAGGCAGGTTGGAGAAGATCGCGAGACGGAACTCAAAACACTCGTCGATCGTTTATTTATTCGTACGAATAATATTAATAATCCATACGAAAAAAATATTATATATATTTACGGGCGATTTTTCTAAAGCCGCCGCGCGTTTTTTTATTTTTATTTTCAATTCGATTTCTCGATCGAACGCGCGCACCTGCGCGAGCGCGCGCTCGAAACGTACACGGCAGCGCATGCGGTACCGGGTGCTCGTAATGAAGACGTCGCCGGACCGATTTACATGTGCGGAGACTCGTCGTAAACATTCCTAGGTGCCGGTCGCCGCCCCGGGCTCGGTGCGTCTCCTCTCTTCCCGTCGCTCGTCTAGTATTGCGCGCGCGCTCGCGCTCGATCGCGCATTTATTACGTCGTCGTGTGGTTTTTATTACTAATTTTTTTCTACCATATTTTAATTTTTTTTTTTCTCTCACTTGACAAATGACCGGCGCGTCATACTCCGCGCCTAGGTATACGCCGAGGAATATCATACGCGCCGGTGATTAATCCCTTGCGCGCGATAATTGGACAAATTGAAACGCCGCCGCCGCCGCCGCGGGTGACTTGTTCACACCGCGGCGGCGCGTATATTCATGTACGACGTGTACAACACACACACACTACCTACACGCCGCCGGAGGAATTATACGTGCGGTAGTTAAATATGTACACATATATTATATAGTTAAACGGGAGTATACCGAGTAGATTATACCGCGCGTGAGTGTACAAGTTGGCAATTAACCAAAAGTATACGTGCCGACCGGTGATGGACTACCATAATGCTCTTGCCGCCGCGTTTTGCGCCAGATCCGAGGGATGTACGATATAATATATTATACCCGAGTCGTTTTGAATTTATATACATACGTATATATATAGGTCCGCGCGTTAAAAACGCGATTTTCGATCCGCCGCGCGTTTCACAACGATTGTCGGATAAAATGTTTAATTTAGTCGAGAAAAACGCGGAGCGCGATAATTACAAACAAATGCACATAATATCTTATACGCCGCATAATAATACAATATACACATCTTATACGTATACATGTTTTACGTATTGTCTTGTTTGACATTGATTACGCGCTAATTACAAGGACTTTCTAAATTGTTTTTTATTCGCGCGTAATTATTACTATTATTTCGCAACAATGCAAATTGAAAGAACAAAAAGCCGAGATTCCTTTCAATATTATTATAATTTATTATGGCTTCGTATCGTGCGCGCGTAAGTAGTAGTAGTAGTACTACTAGTAGTACACGTCCTATAGAGGTAATAATATTCGTAAAATATATATTATACGCACAGTCGGTTTTACATATTACGGCGAAACGGTATTTAATATACGACATTAAAAGACATTTATTAATAATTAAAATCCATTAAATGACGTTCGAGTACGCGCGCGGGGACAGAGACGTCGTGTTTCGAAACGTAAACGTTCCGTCCAGAGTAATAAACATCATTATATAATCGACAAATTTTATGGAGGTTTTTATTATCATATAGACACACGAAATTTAGTCTTTTTCTTTTTTTTTTTCTTTGTATAGTACATATACAGATTTCTCTCCTTAGTTTTCTTTTGTGTCACGACATCAATCTGAATACATATACATTATTATAATAATATAATAATAATGGAATTGAGAAAAACCGCGCGTGGAATGATATTATTGTCCATGTCGGCCATTGGTCGAGACACCAATAAAGAACGCATTTTACTAACAAAAGAATAATTACCCGAAACGGATTACATATATCGCCGGCATTCTTGCACGAGTCACACAATCGATGACAAATAATATTCTTAATGCATTTTTATTTCTCCATCTCGCTCTTTCCAACACGTATATACCTACGTCTTCTCGCGTACTGTATTCATTATTGATAACTACGCGATGGCCTTACACACGTGTGGTTAACGTGCGTTTGTATGAGCGTGTGCGAGTGAGCAAGTGTGTGTGTGTGTGTGTGAAAGGAGAAGCTAATTCCAAACGCTACCAAATTGTGCCGAGTCATTACCGGAGTAGAAATAATACGTTTTAGCTTCTGGGCTTTTAACCGGGCACTTCTTTTTTCCTATACGTATATAATAATAATAACGTATTCATAAGGCGGCCCCGACTCTCTCGCTCTCCCGGTATAGGTACGTTTAATTTATTTCTTTTTATTTCCCATTATTTTACTAGGTTTTTTTTTTTCCCATTCTTATTTTACACCACCCTTCCAAGTCTTGCACGCCCGATACGAGTCCAATTTAGATTTTTAGGAAAAGTGACTTTAACGCCCCGGGCTTTGTCGTGAGAACGAAACAATACCGACGCCGCGCAGTCATTCGGCGAAATCGTACGCGCCGTGCGTAGTAGTAGTATTGTGATGTATATTTTATACACACGGCGATATTTATCTCGGAATACGATTGTCTACGTATATATATATATATAAGTATACGGTCATGTCGAAACACGCTTATAATATAATACACATTTAAACATCTTTCGAGGACCGAAATCTGATAGCGAACCTGTTAAATGCACGTATCAACAGGTGGTATACGGGAATATATTATACGTGTGTTTTAAAGCACCGCGGCCCCCCGGGGGTAATCTTCAGGGATCTCGCGGCAGAGGCGCCACTGATTTTCGGTTATTATTGGCACTTGTCCGGGTTCACTAGGAGCGTGAGATAATGCACTTATAATTATCGTACTCGAAGAAGAGGTCAATTAAAAACCGATTTGGTGCATTTAAACATTAACATAAATGCCGGGATGTGTACAATATTATATGGAAATTTCACCGCGCCGCAGTCCTTGTTCTAATGGAAACCGAGTTACTTAATAGTCATTTCTCGGAGTTTAGACGAGTACGCGACGCGTCATTAGATCGTAAACACGATTGTTCACATGTTCGGATAACAAAATATTTTACAATCAAGGACAAACATTGTTTCACTCCTCCTCTACACTTTTCATCTTTTGTTTTACATAATTAAGTGCGGGTATACGGCTGATAAATGAAAATAAAATATCGTCCATCGGCTTGCGAGAGACACGTGGAATTATTATTATTATTATTATTTTTTTTCCAAACAAAATGTGTGAACTCATTGTTTCTGTAGATGATTACTTTGGTCGTTATTCAATTTTTAATTTTCATAATCATGATATCTCATTATGTCTTATGTAAGCCACGAAACGGAAATTCCTTGAGATCGCCGGTGCAGATAAGACGGGATATCACCGAAATTAACGGCACTAGGTCATACATAAAATATACCAACATGTTATTTGCATAAAATTAAACGACCGCCGTATTAGTGTTGTACGTAGAGGTTGTTCCCTTTTGTTTAGAGTAATATTCCTTTTATTGCGCGCTATACCAATTACAGGATTAATGGTATGATAGAAAACACAATTTAAATTGAGTAATAAACGCGGTTTTAATGATCTAAAAGACTTACATAGTAAAATTAGGCGGCCTCCGGGGCCTGTGAAAACGAATATTATAACGTCCGCGGCAAATTGATATTATATTAGTGTATTGATTAGTTACGATTTACACGGCTTACGGCGCAAATAATAGGTACTAATTATCGATCCTTCTATTTCTTTCTAATACTCGGTAAAATGTAAATTACACTCGCGGTCGGAATAATAGCATTTCGAATAGTATTATGTTTTTGTTTTTTACCGTTTCCGGGGCGATTCTTTTATAATTATTACGTCCACGAGCAAATACGATTTAAATCGGAGTTGAATCGTTTACAAGCGGAGGGTACTTAAAAAATAAATAAATGTGTACACTATACACTGTCCTCTACTTCCCCCCGGCGTCTCGTGAGAAAAGTTATACGACGATCGTATAAAACGTCGGGAGATCTCTCATTACTCTCGTTGTTTTCGAATCCAAGAGTTGTCGCCCAGTATTCAACACGACCGATTTGGATACCGGCCGACAACTATTACGTCTACTGTGGGCATAACGGGCGTCGATTATTCGCTCAAACCGTATCGCAGCACACTAAACGCCACTCGCGTGCGCGTGTTTCGCGGGATTCTAAATCTAATACTCGCGCGCGCCGCACACCACACCGGTATCAAACGAAAACCACACGAAGACTGGCGAAGTAAAATTGAAAGAAAAAAAAAAACGGATTCGAGTAGTGCAAGAACGCGTGACGTGTACATAAACAATGAAAACCGATTCGCCAGAGATTTCCATCGTTTGAGGGGCCGCCGTCGGGGATTTTATTCGCCCATCATCACACGTGATGATCATAATATCGTGTGGATACATATTATAATAATATCGGGTATGAAAACGCGCGCGCGGTTCGAAATCTCTCGTCTATTTTTTCTTCGCTTCGGGGACAAGAAAAAACCGTAAACATATTATACGCTATAAATTGTTATATTAATAATTATACAATATTGACGTGAACATAAGTGACGTTATCGAACGAGAAATTATCGTGGTCGCGATAAGGCACGTATAAAATTACGAGCGACGGAGAAAACTGTCGGTTTGTCGTCGATCTGCAAGCGGGAAAATGGAAAAACGGAAAAAAGACTGGGAGAAATAACGCGAACAGTAATTCGCATTCGTAATTTACATATAATTATTATGACGCGTGTACAATAATAAAAAAGCGATTTCGTCACGTTATCCCGCCGCCGCCGCCGACCAGACGGAAAAAATAAAAAACTTTAATTTTAATTATAATAATAAAACAGACGCGAATCTCGACGTTCCCCCGCCTCCGTTCCGACAGCATTAGAAATAACCCGACGGTCGCCCCCTCGTCGTCGGAGTCGACGTCATCGCACGCGCGCGCGCGCGTTTAGTTTTTTTTTTTTTTTTTTTTGCTTTTTTAATTGTTATTATTTTCGTCGTCCTTTTGCTGCGGCGGCGGCGGCAGCGGCGTCGGCGACGGGGAATTTACGACTCGCGCCGCTGCTAACCATCTGCCCGACGACGACCTGGGGAGGACGAGCACGGGCCGGCCCGAGAGTCACCGTGTAAATAACGCGGTGGATATGGCGCGAGCGAGCGCGAGTGTTGTGTTTTGTGTCGAACAATATACAATAATATATATTTATATATGTATATAATGGTGGTGGTAACCGACGGGCGACGCGGAAGTGTGCCCTTTTAACAAAGTAGTCCTCGTGCCCAACCCGTTACGATATCGAATTCGGACCCGTCCGCGCGCGGGGCAATGGGGGAGACTATACACAAGTATATATATATATATATATACGAGAAGACCGCGTGTATATGACGACGAACACGAGCACGTCCCTTCCGGGTGTATTACACTACCTACCTCTTTTTTCTTTTTTTTTTGTCGTTGCCTTTATCCTTTCTCGCACGCGCGAGTAACATTATTATAAACAACGACGCGCGCGGGTCCTTAATTTTTTTTTTTTTTTTTACTTCTAATTTTTTACGTTTCATTCCGCGCCGTTACGAAACGCCTATATAATATAATACGCCGCGCGTGGTGTTCGATGACGTTATCGGCGACTATCGCGACGTGGCACTTAGAGTAAAAACCATTAGAGAAGTTTTATTTTCATAAACATCACAAGTACCACCATCCTCTATTCCATAAGGCGTGAAAATATGCCGTGAAACCGTGAAAAATATGCACGGAAAAGAGAAAAAAAAAATAATATTGAAAAATCTGTTTCGAGGAGGAGTAGTGTATTATATATTCGTGTACCTAAGCGACCGTGACGACGACGATCGTTGATAAATCACTGGACGTACGAAATCGCCTTATCAGATCGTACAAGTCGCTGCTATTGCTGGTAAAACGCGATGTATAACGATAATAATAATATGCAAGTATACGCAAAATTATTTCTCAAGTCGAATAACATGTGAGAAAAAAAACTCAAAACTACGTTACACATTCCAAAGCCGATAAAAATGCGTGCGTGAAAATCGTTCGACGCGAAACGAAACACTCGGAGCAATAATTCTCCCGGTCGGGTGTGATGATGATATGTGCGCGGTAAAATTAATTTTTTTATGTTTCAATATTTTCGATAGTCGACGGGTGGACGACGACGCGTCGAAAAGGACGACTGTAGGCCCGCGGACGAGAGTGATAACGACTCGGGTCGTTTGCGCGCGCGTGGGAGACGCGTCCTCGAGAAAACCGAAACCGATTTGGATAGAAAACAACGTCGGAAGCGACGCGATACTGTCGTGCGCACGCGTTCTAGTTTCGCCGTGAAAATATACGCGATTCGATTTTTTTTTTTTTCCTACCGAAAATCCCGTTAACAAAAGCATTATTAGCGAATCGTTTTTAACTCGTTTCTTTCACGTCGGTCTTACTCGATACGATATTGTGTGTGTGTACTGTACGCGCGGAGAGCCGACGCGAGTACAACAGCCGACCGTGTTTCTATTGTAATGAGTGAACATTATTTTATGGATTTAAATACGATCGGTGTAAGATTATTATGATGGATGTTTGTAATTCACACAATCTGCGCACGAGATAAAAAGAAAAAAAAAAAACGCGTACCCGACTACACAATTATTATACTTATTTCCCTACGTGTATCTTTACATGAGAATTTATAACGATAAAATGTAAACAGGTGAACCATGAAGTAATAACTCACATACGAAATGCAAATAAATACGATAGCACGAAAGATACAAACAAAAAACAATGTAATTAGTGAGATTTTCAACTGCTCAAGTTTGAAAATTTAAATAATAATTAAAATAAAGAAACAATTTTTATTACACAATAAACAATTTTTTAAATTATACCCATTATTGCGGAATTTTGTTGTTGATTATACCGACTAAACTTAATGTTCATTAAGTGCCTTTTTATGTAGAAATACAAAATAATTTCAACTTGCCAGTTTATATTATTATTATTATTATTAAACTCCTGCAAAACACATTATGAACATATAATTCCGTGTCGGTATTTACGATATGATATTGTTATTTTTAACCGTTCGGTATATTATTTAATTGCGACGTCCAGATTTGACCGACATGAAATAATTTTATCCAAATACTTCCAACTTATAAATTATCACCTACATTTTAAAGTCACAAATCGTTTACCAGGATAAATCGTAACTAGACGAATAATAAAAAGTAGATTATAAATATCATCGATATTTTATAAACTGAAATAACGTTTAGGTACCGGTTTTTTTTTTTTTTTGTTTAGTTTCATTGTATTCGACGCAAAAATAATCAAATCAAATCGATCGCGACTTCAAATATTTTCAAGTGTTTTGTGAAATTAAAATATAAGACGCGGGGATTTTTACAAGAAAAACCACTATTTACACTACTATAAAATCATAAGATTTAGATTTTGTTTTGCGTTAACTCTATCTCGAAATTAACTTATGCGCCGCGACAATCGTCGTGGAAAAGTTATAATATTGAATTTTATTTATAAAACGACCAACAATTACTATTACCTACTTATACTCGAATCCCCGTCGTATTCATTTCGCAGCGGATAAAATAAAATGTACTCCAAACACGGAAGAATGCCACGAGATAAGCAACTCGCGATAGTTTAAATTTGTAATTTTTTTTCCTTTTTTTTTTCACAGTAAATCGCAGAAAGTAAAATTATATAATATTTTTTTGAAAATATTTTTGAAACGTATCGTCGAAACACACCAGTAATTAGTTCTTATTCGTATTATCATTGATTATAAATACTATAGATTGCTCACTGGCCGAGTAAACACGGTGCGCGTAAAATGGATATTGCCGTTATGCAGCGCTCTCGTCGACGCTTAGTTGTTGGATAACGACGTTAAGATCGCTAGTAGTCACGTCTGACTAGCGCAGCAGTGGGGACTGTCGCAGTGATTTCTGGAGAGGCGCAACATTCTATAATTGACGTCTCGTCTATTCTTTATATTAATTTTATATTGTCCCTTATTATTACACGGTAAATACTACACCCGCGAGCTGTGCCATAGTGTGCATACACTAAGTAATATCAGAGATTGTATCTAGTTGATATTTTAGAAAGGTTATTATACGAAATTGTTAGTAGTTTTTAAAACATACGAACTACCGAACCATTGAAAAAAAATCGTAAAATGTCATAATCATTGATGAATCGATTTTGGTTTTTTAATCATAAATCCAAAAATAATGGTACTAATAACTTGTATTTTTCAACAATTATACAAGCATGTACGCATAAATTGAATACAACCTTAATCTGGTTTGATTAAAAATTAAACTAACGACAATCAACGTATGTGTGCCGCGACACGTAACACTGCGAGGTAAACACAAACATTAATTTTATACATTTATTTTGTATAAATAAAATCGTCAAACTAATATCTCAGGCCTAAGAAATCCCTAGCTTTGATTATTATTATTTTATATAATATCATATAGGATTATATTATATGCGGGTGTTAATTAATAAATAAATAAATAAAATAAATTATAGGACATAGGTAATTAGGTAATATGGTATTATAGAATATAGTATTGTAGAATTCGTATCCACGGTGTGAACGAACAAAAATAATCAATGTGTCAAACACACCGCGTAACTTACGTGGCTGTAAAATATTCTGCATTAATTATTGCGACGAATTTATACGCAAATGTCACAAATACATTCCTAAATTTAGAAACAAATAATATGTTTCTATTGACATATATTTTATTTTGGGTGCTGCGGTTTAATTATCAATCGGTCGCGTTTTTCGGTTGCCGCTCTAGTCTGTTCCCACACTAAGTTATAGTTGTCAATGAGCTTTTATCGTGAACGTTGATCGTATCAGATATTTTTGTTACATTTTTCATTTCGTGTTTTTACATTTTTACGGTTGAATTAATCATGTCTGGCCAAAAATGTAATTATTTTGACTGTGGCAAATCAAAACGAAGTAATCCCGACTTAAGTTTTCATGCGTTTCCGAGCAATGAACGCACAATGAAAACTTGGATAATTAATTCTGGTAAGTTACTTTTTATAATATGCTACAGATACAGTTGACAGGTAAAAATATAAATTATACATTTTACGTAGGTACCTTATAAGTAAATTTAAAATTTATTTTTTCATTTAGGGAATATGGCTTTAGACAATGTAAGCCCAACAAAATTGCGAAAAAAGTTTATCTGTAGTGAACACTTTGATCGACATATGTTCATGAATGCGAATCAAAAATTTCGAAAATTGATTCCAAATGCTACACCTATCAAATTTGAAGTGAATAAATCTGGAAATTCAATTATACGTAAGCTTAATTTATACTTTTAATTTTGTATTTCCCTTGTTAGTATGTAACTCACTAATTTAAACATGTTTTAAAGAGTCTCCAAAATGTGATAATTCGGAATTTAACACGGAATTTAGTACACCGGTTAAACGAAGAAAATCGATGGAAATCGAAGGATGCGTACTGGATTTCGACACTGAATATTCAACAGGTATTTTATAAATAATATACAAAAGTATAAGTACTAGGGTGCGGATTTATATGTATTTAATATTAAAAAATATGAAGGTACTTAGGTACATGTATATATATTATATACATTTATAGTTTAAAACGCTCAGATAGTCCTCAAACATATTTATATAGAAGAATCATTCGTTTACCATTAGGGGCCCACATAATAATTTACCAAACATATAATTTTAGTTAACCAGTTATCATTTTTTTTTTTTTTAGCAACTTTCTATAATTTATTAGTTGGTTTAAGCGTTTAAGTTATATAATACAATACAAGTAATTAATTTAAATTATGAGTCTTGCAATCATTGTCTTACTTCATTTAACACATCTTTTCCTATTGACATGAACATAAAAGCTTCTAGTTTATTTTCACTTAATGTACTTCGAAGTCTAGTTTTTATCATATTAAATAATTCAGAAATTCTCAAAACTATTGATACAATTTAAATGCATTTTAAAATTATAAAAACATTAGAAGGTATATTATTTTATATGACACAAACAGTCAAAACTGATATAGTACTAAATGAAAAATAAATCTTGGAAAATAATTAATATTTCAGCGCACATTTATATCAACTTGCATGTATTACTGCCCCAATGCCGCCGCCACGAGTCTATTTTTACTTTTTCCAAATTTTTTAGACGCTGGCGAGCATATCTTATCTTTATTAACGGGATCCCACGGCGCGTGGCGCGGCTCGTGATATTCGTCTGTACCGCGCCCTGAGATTCCGGCTTTAAAGTTACAATCTACATGTTCAATATTTTTTTATAAACTATAATTCGAATAAAATTTTCCAAGTTACGTGTTCTACAAAATAAATGAATAAAAATGTACAGTTAATTTTTGTAATAAATTTGTATATAATTCTTTTTTGTATTTAATAAAATAAAAAAATGTAAAAATGTACAGTTAATTTTTGTAATAAATTTGTATATAATTCTTTTTTGTATTTAATAAAATAAAAAAATGTAAAAATGTACAGTTAATTTTTGTAATAAATTTGTATATAATTCTTTTTTGTATTTAATAAAATAATAAAAAGGTAATAAAAGTTTAATAAGTAAAAAGTAAAATAAGTATTCATTATTTGATGTATGATGTAACATCAATTTCAATTATTTAATTTGTAACTGGAGAAAAGATAGTGACTGCGATAAGAAACAAAATACGTATCGCACCGACCGCGACCGACGCCGCGCTGAAAACCTGTATACCCTCACCACAGTCGGCGATAACGACAGCGACAAAAATTAAATACGAATTTATTAATGTTTTTGACTCTTATCGCCATCTACCGAGAGTTTTATTGTAGACCACCGAAAAACCACTCAGTGAGCAATCTATAGTATTTATAATCAATGGTATTATATACTGCCATTCGATGTGATTACTATATAATTACTATTATAATTGCCCGTATCTAATTTCCAGTTATCCGAACATACCATACCACACCAATAATAATAATAATAATAATATGTTTTAAAAATAATATTCGTTTGAATTCGAAACGAAGGGTGAATGACATTTAACATTATTTAATACTCGACTCTAATCATAATCACGCGGTACACGTGCCGTCCATAAAATAATAATCGGATCTCGTTACACGCGTTTTATTCTAATTCGGTTGGTATCGGGCGGGAAACGTGGACGAGTCCGCGCATAAAACACGTTGAACACATCCCGTAAAAATAGAACTCAATGAACTCGACTCCGACAACCCCATTATCGTCGTTGCATTTAAAGAATACCGAACTTATCGTAATAATTAATAAATCTAACTAACACGATAATGATTCCCATTCAATTAGAATCGAAAACGCGGTCTAAAATTAACCGCACGCGCGCCATTGACAAACCCGAATATTATTATATTATATTTTATTATGAATCGTTTTGTTATCTCGCCGTCCCGGGGCACATGTGTGTTGTGCTGCCAGTAACGATTACGGTGCAATATTATCGTTGAAATTATTTTAATATCAAAAGAGAGAAAAATCAAGCACCGACTACGGTTCAAGATGGTCAAAAAAAAAAACAAAAAAAAAAACCAATTCCGTCGCAGTCGCCGCGCGGTTTTCGTTTATAATTACGACAATGAAGACGAGCGGAGGAGTCGTCATATTATTATACTTTGTCCGGCCCGCACGAAACGTCAAGTTTTGCCGGAAAAACGCACAGGTACCATTATAAACCCATGTCGACGGATAGTCGTCGGTAATATTCTTTCGCCGGAATATCAATGACGTCGCGCGCGGCATAATATCGCGAGAGACGGGCGGATAACGACGACTATAATATAATTGCGAATAAAAGTCACGAAAAACACGCGGCCTAATTGCCCGGAGTGAGCGTTTCGCCGGAGCGTATGAGGGTACCGTCGTCGTCGTTGGGATTGTTAATTATTATTCGCGATTTTCGGGCGAAAAAAAACGTCGCGCGAACAATTATGACGAGAATTTGTGATTTCGGACGGGTCGATGAAATTCCGGGCGATTAAGATTTTGCGAAGAGAAATTTTCGTTATAAATATAGATTTTACGAGTAAGCAGTGTGACGCGTGCGCGCAGCCCCGCGGAGTGTCGAAACACACACCTTTTTTTTTTTTTTAACGCACGCGAACGAGAGAAATATATATGTACGTACGACGTGCCGCGGATTTTCACGGTTTTCCATTTCGATTTTTTATCATAAAGCACGAGCATGTTTTATTTTAAAAACAAATATTTATACGCGTATTAACAACACCGTTTTCAAGACTACGGCGGCGGCGGCGTCCCGACAAAATGCCGACTCGGCGCCTGTTGCGATAAGGTGACGCGCGATATCGTCGTACGAAAATTCGAAAATGGGTTCGCTCGAGGGAAACGGAAAAATTCAAAACTTCGGACTACGGGCGAACAAAAGTTATGGGAAGTCGGATGAGATCGATTAGATTTAATTAGGAATCATCGATGGTTTGGAAAAACGATTCTGAACAAAGGAAAGATAACGGCCGTAGGAAAATTTTCGATAACGGTTGAAAATCAAAGCGATTTTAAATAATAAAATTAAATTGGTAACGCGAAAGTTTATAATTATTTTATCGATCGAGAATGGACGTGATAAATTCAATTGATATTTCGTACGCATCGTGTTTTCGACGGATTTTTCAATTTTTATAAATAATTAGACAAACAGTATAGTAGGTGAAACGGGGCGCGAATTTAGACTACCTACAGCGGTACACTAAATATGGAACGAGTCGAATGCCGGTGTCCCGTAAAGTTTGCGTGCGTTTATTGTTGTTGGAAAAACCGCGGAGAGAATTTCAAAAAAATCAACCTTCCGAGTATTTCGAGTATGCCTAGGATTTAGCCAAACATTCGGAAAATCGAAAGAATAACGAAACGATGGGAAAAAAAGACGACTCACCGTTTTCGTTGGGCGTGGGCGGCGGCGGCGGCGACGAGCGCACGCTCTTCCTGTCGACGCTGCAGTTGTCTTCCTCGTCGTCGTCGTCGTCTTCGTCGTCGTCGTCGTCGTCGTCGGACGACCCGACGGCCGCGTGGACGGCGTGCGGCTGCCCGGCCGCCGCGGCGGACGACGGCTGCTGCGGCGGCGACGGCGACGAGGACGACGTCTTCGCGGCCGCGGCCGACTGCTGGTGATGCCGCTGGTGGTGATGGTGATGATGCGAAAAGTACGGGTGCGCGCGGCCGCCGTTGTTGTACTTGGGGACGGACAGCGAGCTGAGATCGAGCGGCTGTTGGTCGGTGGCCGCGGCGGCGGCGGCGGCCGCGGTGACGTCGCACGACGGCCGCCTGCCGGCCAACAGGCCGCCGATCCGGTGGTACTGTTGCAGTATCATCGCCGCGGCCGTCGCCTTGTCCGACGGCGGCGAGTCGTTGTTGTTGTTGTTTGTGTTGTTGTTGTTCTTGCTGCTGTGGTTGTTGTTGTTGTTGTTGTTGTTGTTGAGCGTATGGAACTTGTGCAGGTTCCGGTAGAACTCGAACCCGGTCGGGTGGAACTTGTGCGCCGCGAGCTTGGACTCGTCGTCCGCAGCGCCGCCGCGGCGAAACTGGCCGGCTGCGCCGGTGGCCGCGGCCAGCCTGAGCCCCTCTGCGCCGGCGGCCACAGCGGGTAAGCCCTCCAGCGTAGATGCGGGCGGACGGACGCGGGGCGGAAGAACGCGCGCGAAGAACTCTTCACGGTGCGACGCGGTCGTCGCGCGTGACGTCGTCGTTTCAAGCCGACAGAAACGATCGCGCGGAAAAAACCGATATATTTCGATACCGAAGAGTAATCGGCGGCGACACAGGGCCGACGGACCGACGAGCGCGGCCGCTGCTGCTGCTGCTCGGGGATAACGAAAAAAAAAAAAAAATGTAGCGCGCGCGCACACGACACCCAACCGTCGAGCAGAGACGACGACGTAAAACGCGATATTGATATTTTTCACGGCGAACGGAAAATTTGAATACAAACTAAAAAAAAACGACGACGACGACGGAAAAAAAAAAAAAACGGACGACAACCGCACGCGGGACGACCGTGTACGATTGACCGGTGCGTATGACTATAATATGAAGGCGGCGCGCGGCGTCGTCTCGTTCACTCGGCCGCCGCCGCCGCCGCCGACGACGACGACGACGACGACGCCGAGCGGACGGGGTAGGGACGGAGAACCGGAGGGGCAGCGCACAGGTACTGGTGGGGCCGTCCGAGGGGGCATTACGGGCGGCGGCACCAATCGGAACACGCCCCTCGCGAGTATGCGCGGCCGCTTCGAGCGCGCGCGCGAGCCGAGCGCTGTTCGCGAGCATTTCCGCCGTCGCGAGTACGCGGCGCTTTTCGTCTCTCTCTCTCTCTCTCTCTCTCCGTCCTCCGTCACCTGCCCGAGATTCCCGCGAGATGTGCGTGCGGATTTGCAAAACTTTAACCCCCGCCCACCCCCCCGGGCCCGAGAGAGGCGCGCGCGCGGCTTTTTATACATACGGATTTTTTATTTCTGTTTTTTTTTTTTTTTTATTCATTTTCCGTTCTCGAGAGAGGACACGCCTCGTTCTCGACTTCCGTTCGGCTTTTTAAGCTTTTCTCCGGGCGGCGCTTTTTCCATACGAAATAATACGGCCGGGCGTTTTTTTCATTCTCCATCTCACTAATATTCCCGCCGCATTAATATACGTATTATTATTATATCTACGTACGTCTCTCGTAATGCGGTATTTTTTACGGCGAAATTATTATCGATATCGACGCGTGCGTACGTCGTGCGTTTTTCGTTTCCGCCGCCGTGTTCTACTCGCGAGGCGACGGTTCGTCGGAGCTGGGCCGCGACGCCTTGAAAACGATTTCAAAAGAATTTTTCGCGTATTAATAACTCACCTGAGCGACATGGAATTTCAGTAAGTTATTCGTTACTACATAGAATGCAACGCTCTGAAATCGATTCTATAATACGCGGTCGCTATCAAGTCCAAAATACATATTATGCCCCGAAATCCGTAAACCCACATATCCCATACTCTAATAGTCTAATGCAACCTCTCATCGAGGTTTATTTCAATACAATGTCATCGGGTCGAAACGTGTCAGTGTTATTCAAAACCGCGATCACTCCGTGTGCACATACATATGTAAATATTTTATAGAACAATCTTCGATTTCGAGATTCGAAAAAAATGCGCTGCTCGATGTCGAAATATTAAAATACATGCAAATGTATTTTTACGACAAATCAAAGATCTTCTACCGCCTATGGTAGGCGAAGGTAGTTCCAGAAGCTCCTAATATTTACCTTTAATTAAATGCGAATCGTAATTTTCGACTGGTTTTGTTAATGTAAATATAGTTACGTATATATAGATTTATAATGTGTAACGACGTGAGTTGAATTTATATTTATATGCGCCGTTTCGAAGAAATGAACAATACAACGAAATATTCGTCGCACGAACCCGCGAGATCAAATACTTATTCCTTTGAGTGTAGGTATTACGTAAGATTTAATGTTTGTATTAAAAATTCAAGCACTTTTTGAACGCGTTTGTTCTCAGCGGTGAAAAAGTGCGAAAAAAAAATGTCCAAGCCTTCATCAGCTCGTGATACGCGTCTATCCGTGACATCCTAACATTCACATAGACATTATCTCGCTTCCGGCTCTCTAAATGGGTCGAAAAATGCGAACGATCGTCGACAAAGTAGCAAAAGGTTCGTAAAAAAAAAAAAAACCGGCGCGCGTGCGCGTGTAAATGATTTACGCGCGGGTATTTGTTTGGACAGTCGTATGGGATATAATATCGTTCCAATAACAATACGATACACTCTTAAAATGATCGAAAACGAATTGAATGAGATCGCGAGCTTTAGAAACTATTATACTAAAAACAATGGTGTATAAAATCCCTTTTGTGAATCCCCGTAGCGCAGGTCGACAAATCGTTCTATACACGCGCCGCGCCGCCGACGACGACACAGAGCGCCGCGCCGGCGTCTTACCGCGGCGCGTATAGACAAACCACCGCACAGACATTACAATAACCGACGACGGTCGAACACATAATACGCGCGCAGGTACATATTGTTGGCGGACGATTATATTGGTATAAAAACGACCGTCGAAACGCGGCCCGTGCACCCCCGAGAAGTTTCGGCATCCTAATTCGTATTGTTACGTTCTCGTGGCGAGGCTACCGTGTGCCGCGCACGACGGGCGCAGTTTGACTACTTGTATTAAAACACGACGTGTCCGATGACCGCGGTCTGGCGCGGACAAACCGTCCGGTCACACCGAAGGAGGCGTACGCTCCGGAGAACGTCATAATGTTCTTTAACCATCGGCGGCGGGGATAGCGTTTCAGCTCGCGGAGTTTTCGACCGTCGCGTTTCTCGTCGAAAAACCGCGAAAACCGGGGGCCCTCTTCTCTCGGAAGCGCCATAAACGCACAGAATCCGTCCCGGATTACGTCTCGTCGTCGACGAGTGAAACGGGAATCGAAAATCGCCCATCTGCGGGCTATCTATTTATCGTATAATATATTATTACAATCGGTCCAGTGACAACAATAATAATATACCGCGGCGTATAATATCGTGTTTGGAAAGTCCATTTATTAAAAACTGAATACATTGGCGTTCGAATTCGTTATATTTTTTTCGCGCTCATGTTTATTGAAAGAACGAACGCGTTCGTTAAGTCGCTCGTGGATAATAATTAATTTAAAAATCAATTACTATCTATAGGAATGGAAAAAAAAAAATGATTAATATCGGTAAGAGAAAGCAGACTGCAACAGCAAGTTATAAAAACACCCGATTGAATCGAATTAAATACTAAGAAAATAGTTTTTTTCTATCGAAAATATTTCGTACTATTTTATTCGAATTCCCAAACGTCGTCGTGATAAATACAAGTATTATTCGAAGACTTAAAGCCGTCAAAATTCATACGATTCATTACATCGAAAACGAAATACAAATTGTATGTATTATTCAATTTAAACGTTCTCTAAAAATATATTATGATTATGAGTTTCATTCGTGTTCACACTCTATTAAAAAAGAAAAACCCAAGTGTCGTTCGCTAAATGCTTAAAAATATGAACGTGAACGCGATGAACTCGCGAGTGCACCACAAACGTGCATATTATTATGTGTGCATGCAAAGACGGGTCTTTTTCGTTTTGCAAATAAGTATAATGCGATATTTTTATCCACACGTCCGTGACGTCATACACTCACGCACACATATTATAATATTGTAAATATACACGTACGATCTAATGAACCGAGAGCGTCATTTCGATTTTTGCGGGCGAACGAGGCGGGTCAATTTTAACATTTCACCAAGGTTAAATAGAAAAAAAAGAAAAAGAAAGAAAAAAACCGTTTTTGTTTTCGTAGACGAACAAGCGCCGCCGCCGTCTTTTCTTTTTCTTTTCCTGTTTTTTTTTTTATCGTGTCGTCCATTTCTAAGATCAAATACTGTATTTGCTAAGATGTTATTCTACTTCAGTAGTTTGGTGTCTGCAGGTAAATAGCACACGCGTATTTTTACGAAGCCGATATCAAAGAATATTATAGTACGATATTACGTATATATAGAAGTGACTTTTAAACAGTTGATCGCGTCTTGTTTGCATTCTCTGGAGGCTCGAAATTTCGTCGTCATCGACGAATCTGTCCAACACTATTTAAGAACATCGAGAGCTGTTTGGTTTTTTACCCGGTCGATCGAGACGATTATTATACATGTGGTTTTTTTATGATTGATAAAATGTATTTAAAATAAATTTATAAAAAACGTATTGTATTTACTTTAATACACAATATAGTATATGTACCACACTCGAATGTATTGGAATGAACTCGGGGGGGAAACGAATATTTACCGGTGAATATTAATAATATTGATTCATCAGACCAAATCAAATCGTGAAAAACGAAATTCGTTAAAAACAAAAGTAAGATTTATCGTTTCGCTATACGGGCATCCAAATGATGGAATAATAAGTTCCGTCGTCTACACATATCGTGTTAATTACGCGAACTGGAGAAACAGCAGTTCCACTTGGCGAAACGTATGTATATGCAAAGCTTGTCCGCGAAACGGACAACAACGCGATATGGATGAGACACATGTACATATTATATTTTCTACGAACACATAACAATATAAGTCAATAATTATGACGGCGTATCGAAGCCAATTGTTCACACTTTTAAGTTATCTTATCGACCTCCCCCCCCACATTATGTAGTCGTAACATTTTTAGTGAGTATATAAGCTTTAGACGCATTTCGATCACGTCTTATTAACAATATTATCGGTTTCCCTTTTCGGCCTAAAGTTATTATAACAAAACATCGGCGATATTAATAATTGAACAAATCGAACGGAATTTCGATTGCATATACACGAACGAATTATTAATTCTTCCGACGAAAACCGACGTACGTAAAGTAATCGATAATATTACTATATAAATATATAATCATTGTCATCGTGCGATGCGTTTGCGCGCGAGTCGCATACACGAAACGAAAACGTTTCAATAGATCCGACGAGAACTAAGACCAACTAAGAATAACGGATATCGCGTAGTGTTATACGCTCCTCTCCACACCACTGTTGGCGAGCGAGTCGTTTGCGGCGGCGGGGGCAAATCGCCTTTTCAAAACACCGCCGTCCGAGGCGTTCGCGTACTCGTATTATCGTAATAATAACGCGCATTATAATAACGCGTATTATTCGGCCGGCCGTTGGGAGAATTATTTGTCTCGCCCGCGCGCGCAGGTCATCGGCGACGACCGGATAGGTGTGTCCTCATACCCTCCCGCGTATATTATTTATACCGTACAGCGCATAATAATAATAACATTATGCCCGTCGGCCCTTCATCAGGGTCGTCATTGTGTTGCGCGGGGGGGTCGCGCGTTCTAATTGCACGTATATACGCACCTACGATATATATATACATAATGTACAATAGTGGTCATTTCGCGAGCGTCACCTCCGCGCGATAATAACAATAATATACGAGAGACGTTACGAGCGATTTTTTTTTTTTTTTTTTATCGCCCCCGCCCGCGGTACACGTATATAATGAATACGGAGCCCTTTTACTGCCGCAGCACACCGTGGACGACGACGACGACGACAACTGGGTCATTTCAACAGATGTCGGACTGCGTTATATTATTACGCGTATATATATATGTATATGTATGTATATGTATACCCGCCGTCGAATGGTCATCTCGAAGCGAACAGAAAGGTGCAGCGCGGGGGTGGTATTGATTTTTCGCATTCACACGCGCGCCACACCGCCGCCCGGCCCGCGC